>JBCJKH010038860.1:0-22521 GCA_039877255.1 Loriculus beryllinus
AACACTGCCAGGGATGGGGCAGCCACAGCTTCTCTGGGCACCCTGTGCCAGCGCCTCAGTACCCTCACAGGGAAGAACTTCTGCCTAAGAGCTCAGCTCAGTCTCCACTGTTCTGACAGGTTAAAGCCATTCCCCTTGGCCTGGCTCCACAGGCCCTTGTCCCAAGCCCCTCTCCAGGTTTCCTGAAGCCCCTTTAGGCACTGGAGCTGCTCTAAGGTCTTCCCTTCAGGAGCCTTCTCTTCTCCAGGCTGAACCAGCCCTGCTTTGCCAGCTTGGCTCCAGAGTAGAGCTGCTCCAGCCCTCACAGCATCTTTGTGGCCTCACTCCAACAGCTCCATGTCCCTCTTGTGTTGATACCCCAGAGCTGGATGCAAGACTGCAGGGCTTTGCCTTGCTCTCCTGTCACCTCCATGGCTGATGGGTACCCACCTCCTTCACTTGCAGAACTTTCTGCTGGGAAGTCCACAGGAGAGCAAGGCCAAGGCCATGGGGAGATGCTGGACCTCCTGCACTCATCCCAGGCCACCCAGCATCCGAGCAGCACATCCTCACCGCTCTTCCCGGCTGCGGCAGACCTGCTGCCTACGCCCCAGCCATCCATCTCGCTGCTGACAGAGCTCAGATGGATTTCCAGCCGCTTGGCAGGCTGGAGAGATATCCCCGTTCGCTCAGCACAACGGCAGAGGTAACTAATGCGGGGTCACGGGTGCCCCCAAGGGCTGGGCGCCCAAAGGTTATAGCTGTTACCGCTGGTGAGTGATGTGACCCCCCAGTTCTTGCGCAGATCTGGGCTCCATCTCACCCATTTCCCATCTGAGCAATGACAACGATAATTCCCTCCCTTGCAGAGAGGCTGTAAGGATTAATTCACTAATGTGCATAAAGTGCCCAGATACCGGAGTGATTCATAGATTTTAAAGGCCGGGGGGACCATTACAATTATCTACCCGGGACCACGTGAATCCCCAAATGGGCCCATTTCCACGGGAAAGAAGACGACAAGGAGGGAACGCCACAAAGACTTGTTGGTATGAAAGAATGCACCCAGGGCACAGTGAAATTGTCTTCTTTTTACACTTACAAGAGATGACACACACAGATTTTGGACCTGCTTCCTCTTGGAGGGTTCCCCCTACGGCAGGGCTCGCCAGGCCAGGTTTCAGAAGAGCTCAGAGCCCAGTTGCTCCCACTGAGTCTCTGGAAGCAGCCAAAGCACCGAGTCGGTGCAGCTTGAAGGTGGCCGCGGCAGCTCCGGTTACTGAGCGCTTCTGGAAAGCTGGTTTCGGTGGCAGCATCCTTCTGCTAGAGGAGGGACGAGCCGACACCTTCGCGAGCCTGAACAGGATAAATGAGAGGAAGGGTGAAGGTTTACGAGCGATCAGCTCCAAACTAAAAAACCCCACATCATTTATGGCACGTAGAGCATTCAAAGGGAGCTCCGCCGCTCCTCGAGCACAAAAGCCCTTTGCAAGAGGGGGAGAGGCTGCTGGTGGGCTGCGAGCTCAGCGCAAGGCTTTACACTGAGAACGCCCTGGAGTCAAGGTCGTTTCACACCAGCCTGGGGGGGGGGGGGGGAAAGCAGGAAGAGGGATGAGAGGGAATTGTGCGGGAGCCGCGGCCACCGGCTCAGCGCCTGCAGCAGCGCTTGGCTCTGGCGCTGCCGCAGCGGGGCCGCTTCTTGCACTGCGGCAGGATGCTGCTCTGCAAAGTGTTTGGGCTTCCAGCACCCGGTGCCCTTCCCACAGGCAGCAGGAAAAGCTTATTTCTACTCACTCAGGTCCTGTGACTATCAGAGGGGCTGCAGCCAGCTCCATGTGTAAGCAGCACATTTGTGCAATTCCCTACCCCCCCCCCCCCCAAAGCGCATCAAGATTAAACCTTGAGATGCCATTTTTGGTTCAAGCAACACCAGGGACCGATGTGGCTGTGCCTTTTTCTTTACAAACCTGCTTACATCCTGTGACGAATTCACCTTCCTTTCCTTGATTTAAAAGGACATAAAGGAAGAAAGAACAGGCAGCAGAAACTTCAGCCTGTCTATAGACAGCACAGGGTGCTGGCATTGCAAAGCTGCTTTTCGAAGAGCCAAAAAGCACTTTAACAAACACTACTTTTGGGATGCACACTGTGCAAACCACAAGAATTTGGCTTTTTTTTTTTTTCTCCTTACAGAGAACCATCCGCCTTTGGATGTTGTTTTTCTCAGGGGTTGGGTGTTTGGTTATCACAGATTGGTGCTGCACAGCAGCATCTTCTCTGTGTCACATCATCTGCCCTCCTAACGCAGGCAGCTCCACATCGGGCTTCTCCCATCCTCTCCAGTGAGCTGAGGAGAGAGCAGTAGCAGGGTTAAGATGCCAAAGCATGACACAGGACACTCCAGTTTCCCTGAGCTTAGTGCCTGGGAGGTGACAGACAAGCTGTATTTTTTATAAAGCAGCAACAACTAGAGGGAGAGGATATTTTATGGGCTGAGTATTCAGCTCCTATCAAATCACTGGCAACGAGTGCTGAGATGCAGAGGTTGCTCCCCAAAACTTCCCTGCAATTTAAACAAAGAGTTAAGCAGGTGCTGGAGCCCGTCCCATCCCCGTTCCTCCTTGGCCAGAAGGGCAGAGCATTTCACTCCGAGTAGGTAAATAATTTAATTTACATTTCTATAGCTCCCCATATCCCAGAGGGCTTCTCATACACATGCCCCTCCACTGAAATGCAGGTGTTTCAGCAGGGGGGAAGGCAGCAACCATCTGGCCTACAGAACACCATATAGCAGCGAGGAGGGAAGCCAAGGACACATGGGGCAAAGTCTTGAATACTCTCTGCTGAACTTTACTTCTTCTCTTTATGGTGATTTTAATAAAGTCTTATACGGTAGACACCGTTTCTCCTTCAGCCCGAGCTGAGCATCGGCACGTCTGAGTGCAGGCAAAACCAAGCACCATCCCTATGGGGCAGCCAGCAGCCAACCTGCTTGGCCAGGAAGGCATTTATCCCACTGGGATTTAACCCGAGTTGAACACCGAGTGCTTTTCCCATCAAAGCCATCTCCAGCTACTGAGGAATTCCACTGCAGTGCACCAAAGGACCATGAACCAACCTTCTCTCCTCTTTAAAGGAGCATAGGTAGGCAAACAGCAGATGGCTGAGGTGGCTTATGGAGCACTCAGGGAGAAAGCAACCCCTGATTTTGCCCTAAGTACATCTGGTCCCACAGACAAGGAGCCCTCAGTGCCTCAGAAGCACCGCTCCATCAGGAATTACAGCCCAAACCCCAGGATTCAAACCTGAGCTGAGAAGATCAAGCTCCTAAATCTCAATGGGAGAGCAAGCAGGCTTTGCTAAGACACCGTTATGCTCCTGCAGTGCTCGAGTGATGCTCGAGGGGGATGGACACCTTGAGGAACCAAGTCTGCTCCTCCTAAGCTCTCTGAGCAGCTCCATGGTGGCAACAGCAGCTCTCTGCAGCCAGACACAGAGCATGGATGCAGGCAGCTGCCTGAGGTCACACCGCGCCGGCGGCGCTCGCTTTAGAGCCGTCATAATTATTTCCTTCCACACGGTGGAGCGTTTTTAGGCTTGTTTGGAGGCAAGTGAAGGTTATTAAAACCCATGTATTAATTACTGCTGCCACATAAGTTAAGAGGAGAGGCACAGCGGTAATTAAGGGAGGTGAGTGAGGAGGTGGAGCTGCACAACGTCAGCGACTCCACAGCTTGTGCCGATGGATTCGCGCTGGCCCCATGGGAACCCCCAGATCGCTCCAATGTGGATGTGAATCATTATTACATCCCCGGCTCGAATCCCAGCAGCAGCAGCACAGGTTTGCAGTGTGACCTTGGGCAAGCCATCAATTCTTCCCCTACCTACCAGACAGAGCAAATAAAAGGGGGGGGAAAGGCACAATCCTTCATGAGGGCGTTAGGGAAGAAGGAGCCGACTGCGCACGCAAGTACCAGGAGCGTGTGAGAAGTACTGCAGGAAAATAAAGAATATATATTAACAAAGGCAATTACAGCTGTGTTGCCCTGAGAGTATTTCAAGTGTGGGAGCTCAGTGATTCATTAGGAGCTCAGCATCTCTTCCCATCACAGGAGCTGGGGGATAGAGCCCAAGGAAAGCAGGCAGAGGCACGGGAGCAGGGGCTAAGGGAAATTCCTGCCCTGCCCTACTGCTCAGCTGGGGCTGAGCTGGGTTAGGAAGTTGTGTGGCATTGAGGCAGGAAAAGGGTGAATTATGCAGCTAGGTTATTCACAGGTGTGATGCAGAGCAAGGATCCTGAGGCCCTGTGGTGGTGGTACAGAAGCAAGGGGGGGAGAAAAGAGGGGAAACCAAACAAAGAATTCCCCCCAAAGGCTTCAGCTCTACCACAGAAACCCAATCTGGGCTCCTGCCTCCCCCCGTGTGGCTCTGCTGTTTACCAAATGAGTCACTCTTCCTGCCTTGAACACTCCACAGCTCCTGAATGAAGAATGTGGGGAGCAAAAACCCTCCTCAGCAAACAGCATCGGCCCCGCACGCGCCTGCGTGCAAGGGAATCAGAGTGCAAAGAGCAGCACGACAGGAGCCTCCTTCCCCTCATACCTTGAGAAACAAGAACATAACGTGTAAAACTCACTCAACCCCAACCTGGAGAGGATGGATTTGCCTGCAAGGCTGTGGGTTTGTGCTGGGGGAGGCTGCACCAGGATCTTAAACTGCCTCTGGATGGTGGCCAAGCCTGTCAGTGCCGCACGGGCGAGGAGAGGCTTTGGCAGCTCCATGGTATGGGCTATTCCCGCTTCCCTGTTCCCTGCCAAGTCATGGAAGCAGCCTGGGGATGCTGCCCCAGTGCTATCAGTGAGCTTGGAAACAGAGGTACAGGGCAACAGAGGGGTTGGAGCCAGCTAAAGCAGGATCTGGATCTTGCTTGGATCTTAGGTACCCAATGCAGCTCTGTGGGTGCAAGGGTGGGTGGATGGGTCCTCAAGCAGCACGGCGGAGCTGCAGGGAGCTGCTGTGCCCATGTATGAGATGGTGACATCTCCCTTTCTGTACTTACCCCAGGAAGAGAAAGCAGTGCTGGGAAAGCAGGATTCCAGATGTGGATTGTGCTCCAAACAACCTCAACTCCAATCCAAGCCCCTTACGGTCATTCCCAAAGCTAATTCTCAAGGGTTAAGGCGAAGGGAGGTTAAATTTGGTCTCATCTGAGAGGTTTGGAGGTTGTCCGCTCAGAAGATGCCTGCACCAGGCTAACAGGATCCTCTCGCTGCTGCACTATTGTTTCAGGGCTACAAGAAAGCTGATCCTAAAGGAAAAGTTAGCTCCAATGGGAAATAGCTCTCATTGTGCCAGTGCTTGGAAGCTCTCATTGTGCTGGAGCTTGCAAGAGCCTCCGTGACTCAGCCTTGACCTCTGAACACCACTACAATTAGGAAAAGGATGCCACGGTCCTCATTCAGGTTTTTAATGCACTGGAAGGCTGATTTCCTTCAATTCATTTGTGAGATTGGGTATGTGCCCACCCATTCATGATGTGTGAGGCTCCATTGCCTGAAAACAGGGGTGGGTTCTGTGGGTCTGAGCTTGCACCTTTCCATCAGCAAGTCTGGTGAGAGCAGCATGTTAAATGAAGACAAAAATTCAAGTGGTTTGGGGGTTCCCCCCCCCCCTTTGAGGGTGGCATTTGTTAGTTGGAAAGAACATGCTGTAAGGAAGTGTAGACCCACATAACTGACCTAGCCATAGAATCATGGACTTGTTTGGGATGAAGGGACCTTAAAGCTTGTCCAGTTCCAACCGCTTCCACGGGCAGGGACACCTTCCACTAGAGCAGGTTGCTCTGTCTACAGTGAGAGGTACAAGCGCTCAGTGGGGATGGCTTTGGCCAGCTCCTGTCTCCACACCTCTCCCAGTACAAGATGTGAAATGAGAAACTGAGGAATCCACCGAACCTCTGCAGTGATTCCCACCAGGTCAAAGCCCTTCCTGCCCTTGAAACCCTTCCCACCCACCCTTATTCACAGAGCTCCACATCCTATCCTAAGGCACAATTTCCATTCTCCACCTCCCTTCACCTTCTTTATTCCAAGCAGCCCTTAAAGCACAACCAGCTTCCCACAACGATCTCCCCAAGGCTATGCATTCTTTCTTTGTGCCTCCTCACATGCTGCTTTTGGCCAATGCACAGAGCTCCTTCCCTCTTTTTCTGCCCCTGCTTCCCAGATACAGACACAAACCCCAGCCCTGTCTTTTATAAGGCCCGTGATAAGTTGCCAGGTGTCAGCTCAGCACCATAATTAAGCTTTTAAAAGCAGATAGGCAGCAAAAAAACCCCTTCAATTCCTGGCGCTTGACTCTTTTTGCCTCTTGGAAGAGCCACCTGGTTTATCGTAACAGGTAGATTTATGGGCATATTAACGTGGCGCTGCTGCTCCCACCCTGATGAGGTTCTCAGTGACCCTCTTCTCACTCAGGATTTATGGGTTGCTATTGCAGAGGGCTCTAACTCCAAGCTCTTTGCCTGACTCCAGCCTCCAGCAGGAACATCTCCCGCACTCAGGCTCTGGAGCCTGTTTTTCCCACCCCAAATCAGCTGCAATCATTAGGCAACAGCACCGCCTTTCAAACGGTGCCAGGTTTGCCCCAAGTCACATCAGGATCATGGGGAATCACAGACCTGTTTGGGTGGGAAGAGACCTTAAAGCTTATCTAGTTCATTATTATATGCCAAAGAGGCGAGATTTAGATTAGATATATAGAATCATGGAATGGTTCGGTTTGGAAAGGACCTTAAAGCTTACCCAGTTCCAACCCTGTGCCATGGGCAGGGACACCACACACAAGAGCAGCTTGCTTCAAGCCCTGTCCAACCTGGCCTTGAACACTGCCAGGGATGGGGCAGCCACAGCTTCCCTACTGAACCCATTCCAGTGTCCCACCATCCTGAGTGAAGTCCTGCTCTTCTCACATTCATTTCCACACATCTCACAACCCCTGAGATGACAGAGCTCACAAACGGGGCCATTTACACCCCAGGATTACATCCAGGAGTGCATTAACCCACTCCCAGCTCCCCAGACCCAACCAAATCCCCAGCAAAAGCCTTTCTGTGCCTGGAGTGAGCTCCCAGCTGTGACGCACACCAGCTCAAGGCTCTCACTCACTTCTAATTGCCTCCTGTATATACCCTTTTAACATCCCTTTCCACCTGCAGCCCTTAATAAAGTGGATAAACCCTTAAAGTGCAAGCAAAATGCAGAGGAGATAGAAGCAATGTAACACAAGCAGCTTTGCCATCAGTTTTTCTCCACCGTGTTTGATCTACAGCCTCGCAGGCAGAGATCCCCCCCCCCCGCTGCGGTGCCAACGGGGTGATGATTCAGCGATGTGCAAATACACAGCTGAGGTCACCAAAAAGCACTGGATTCGCATCTTTTGGGTCCTTCCCATTCTGCTGTCCCCCCATTCCGGGCTGCAGGACATAAAATTTCACGTGCAGGCAAAGCAAAAGGCATTGAAATTCTCTTCTAAAGCTCACAAATGGCTGGAGGTTTATAGCAAGCAGCACGTAAGCCTCTTAAACAGGAGCCCAGCTACCACAGCAAGCACAAAGTGAGTTTAATACCAAAACCGTGTGCAGGAACACCTCCCCCAGCCTCAGGAACAAAAGCCTGGATTAAGACCCCAGCGAGGAGGTGAATTAGCAGCTTTTTCTATGGGCAGAAGCCAGAATGAAGACGTCAAAGCGATGCTGTGCCATGAGGAGCTCGCGCTGTATCCTCAGCACCAGCTCTGGCGATGTCTGGGGTAGCAGAAGCAGTGGGGCAGGTGCATAAAGCTACCATAGCAATGAGACAGCAAGACACACACAAGCAAGGATCTGCTCTTTAAACCTAGCTTATATGGCTTTAAATCCAGTCCTTGCAATATCTATTCTTATAGCTGAGCTTTAGTGCGGCTGAAGCTCTCATCTCCCTGTCTGAAGCCACATTAAGGAGCTTTAAGCAGATAAATAGAATTGATGCCTTGAATTGCTGCCCGCTATTCCACTGACCCCCAAATGAAGCCCCCCCCTTTCTGCCTAACTGCTACACAAGATGCATTTCCCATTTACCAACAACCTGAACCAGTTCAGCAGCCCCCAAATCTCTGCCCTGCCCAACCAACCTCCTGCAACATCAACTGATGGGACCGGTTTCATTTGCAGCCTTTAGTGCTGAGATGAATTGACAGCTTGTTTTGCAGCGCTGCAGAACTCTCCCACCCCATCCCCTCTACACACACACAGCGCTTTACTGTCTATATGTTTACTCTCAGGGGGAATTTGAGGACTTTAATGGTTTTATTGTTTTAATCCAGCATATATAAAAGAAATTATTTGAGGAAAACAGCTGCTCCAAGTGCTTGGAAGTGGTGGAGCTGTTTCTCTGCTCATAGCATTAAGCAGGTGTTAGCTAAACACGATGCTCCTCCTCAGATGTATTACAGCAGGAGATTTGTAGGGCTGGTACCAAGAGCTCAGCCGTTTCCTCTCCCACCCAGGCCCTGCTTTAGCCTCAATTCCTCCAGCCCAGCTCTACTCACACAAGGGTGGCAATGAACAAGTCCCTGCTTGCTGCAAAAGGGACTGCTGCAGACCACCCCTGCGCCGCCTTCTTTACACACAGAGAAGGAAAAGCCCCAAAAGTGGGGGTTTATTCTCTTTTTGACATGCCCTTTGTGTGGCTACAGCATCACAACCCCCGCGGTGGCAGTGGCTGCCTGACAAATCCACCCTTCTCAATATATATATACATATAAAATCCATAAATAAATGTATTTATTGTGAGCTTTTACATCCCAACCCAAGAGCTGGCCCTTTAAGGAAGGTTCTCATGCAAAGCAGCAACCACGGAGGGTAATGTCAGCACAAATCCCCCCCAGATCCTTCAAAAAGGCACTACAAGAAATCCCTCTATGCGCAGCCCTGCTTTTGAGCTCAGCTCTTGCATGAAATCTCCACAAAGGGCTTGAAATTTCAAGTTAAAGGGGGTTTTTCCACCCTGTTCTTCAGCAATGAGATGCTCGAGGGGGGTGTTTTCTCCCTACCCCGTGTATAAGGACACAGCATCTCCCGTTTGTCCGCGCTCTGGCAGCACCGCATGGATCGCCCGCCCGCTGCCGCAGAGGGGCGGAGCGGCCTCTTCCAGCCAACAAAGCCCGTTCCCATCCCAGCGAGAGCATCCTTGGGACAAAAAAAGCGAGGATTTGAGCTGCCTTTCCAACGGGCAAGCGCCGGCTCTGTCCGCCCGCCCCCCCCGGTGCCTCTGCAAAGCTCGGTTGTGTCCTTCTGGGATGAGAACGTGGAACAGGGGAAATGGGCTCAGGAAAAGAGAAACCCACTGGTTATTTAGATAGTGAAATAAAACCAGGTCATGGTGTTGGTTACTAACATCTATCTCCATGCAGGGGCTCAGCAGCAGGAGGAGGAAAACACTCCTGGCCCCTTCTCCTTGCAACCTAAATCATCCTCCTCAGCATCAGTTTTGCTGGGAAGGAGATGGAAGCCTCGGGAAGGGGCCGCATACTTGCTTTTTTAATCCTTAAACAGCCACTTCATTTGATTCTGTGCAAGAATGTAATAGAAAATGCTGAAAACTCCAGCCCCTCTTTGAAACCAAGTGTATCCGTGATAGTGAGAGGTATCCCTCCCCATGGCAGGGGTTGGAAACAGATAATCTTAAGGTCTTTTCCAACCCAAAGCATTCTGTGATTCCCTGGCACAACGTTAAAGCTCCGTGCTGCATCCCTGCCTGGGGAGTAACTCATGCAGTACCACACAAAGCTGACAGGTAGCAAATGAGGCTTTGAATGACAACTAAAACCCCCACAAAACCAAATAGCCTTGTGTTTAAAAGACTGCTTTTAAATAAGGAAATATTTTACTGGCCAAGAAAACAAATCAGAGCTCAAAAGAGGAAGAAAGGCCCATTCCTGAGGGTAGGGCAGGTTTCGATTGCATCCTAAAATCTCCTTTCCAACCAGCCCTCCTCCCTCAACCAGCTCCAAACCCAGTACCCTGCTCTCATTTGCTTGATGAGGGATGGTTCCTGCCATCCAGTATGGATGGATCAGGATAAGCTCACACGTGGTTAAACTCCCAAGCCACAGCCAGAGTGGTGGTGCCAGCTATGGAAGAATGCAGTCACCAACAGCCTTCTGCTCCTGTTAAGCTCAGGACCACAAGCAAGCTTTGAGATCAATCTAATTGCAAGTTAATAAAAGCCTGGCTTAATTTATGGCTCTGTGCTAGCAGCACATGCAGTTTGCATTACTGATACTGATATAGAGCAAGAGCTGTAAATAAGGGCTGAGATTAGCTCGGTCCCAGCAGAAACTGTGATTGGGGAACTCCCTTAAAGCAAAAAGAGAAGGAACCATTCCCTGTGAGTGCACGGGTCCATCCGGGGGTATTTTTGCAGCCCTGATCATGTTCCCAGCAAAAGGGAAACCCTCATAGCAAAGAACTTACTCCTAACAGTGGAGAGGGACTTTTAATAAGGGCACACAGCGACAGAACAAGAGGGAATAGCTTTAAACTGAAAAGGGGAGATTGAGATTAGATATATGGAAGAAATTCTTTACTATGATGGCAGTGGGACACTGGAATGGGATGCCCAGAGAAGCTGTGGATGCCTCATCCCTGGCAGTGTTCAAGGCCAGGTTGGAGCAAGCTGCTCTAGTGGAAGGTGTCCCTGCCCATGGCAGGGGCTTGGAACTGGATGAGCTTTAAGGTCCTGTCAACCCAAAGAATTCCATGATTTTAACATCTAATCTCCTTTATATGCTCATATTCATATAAATATATATGTAGATACACATATGAGACTATAAGAACATATCCTAGTGTGCACTCTCTCCCTAAATATACATTTATAGCTGCTGAGTCTGCAAGCCACCCATCAAAGAGCAGATGGTTTAACAGCCCAGCTTTCCCTGGAAACCAGGCTCGATGCTCCTCAGCGCCCTTCCTCCAAAACAAGGAAGGTTAAAGGCAGTTTTTAAGCAGCTCTGAAGAGAACAGGGTTGCTGCTCTGCAGGCGGGATAGGTCCCTTCACCCAGGACCCCCTCAACGCCCCTTCCCCAGCACCGCAGCTCAGCAGGAGCTGCGTTTCTGCTGTGATTTGTGAGCGCTTGAAGAACCCTTTGGGACTATAGAGGGGCTCCAAAAGGGCAATTAGATCCATTACTGGCTCTTCTATTGCCCCATGAAATAGGTTTACTAGTTGTGTGCCGCCTCATATACTCCAGTTTTATGCCAAAATGAACAAGGATGCTAATGAACGACTGCGGAGCGCACAGATGCGGCGGCTGGTGCGCACGGAGCATCCTCTGGTCGCATCTTCTCTGACAGGCCCTGCATTAATGCTGCTTCCTGCAGATTTGAAGGTGTTACTCAGGTATTCTGCAGCCTTGGCACAGCATGTCTTAGATGATAAAGGAGGGGAAACAATGCAGCTATTTTCTCAAATCCAAAGGTGCTATTTCTTCACTTTCATTGCTGCAGTGGCCAATCTGGCTCACAAATCCTAACAGGGGCTTGGTCTAGAGCTGCCCTGGGGCAGGAATGTAAAAGCCATCACCAAACCTCACTGTACCTCCAGAGTAGGAAGCCAAAGTCACAACCCAGATGCCCCAAAGAAAATCAAACTAGGAGGGAACTAACATGAGTTGAAGTTATTGATCTCTACACCTTAAACTTGTGCTTGAAGCAATTGCTTCACACACACAAAACCCACAGATCCATTTCAACCACCAAACCTGGAAGGTTTCTCATCAAACACACAGCAGAGCCTTCTCAAGCATGTCCAGAGACCTTTTGCCTGTCAAATCCTAGTGCTACATGTGCAGTACACACAGGACGACACTGAAACAGCCTGAAATGCATAGAATAACCATTCCTGGGTAAATCTTACTCTTTAAAACAGAATGGCCTTAGGGGTGGATGTCCCAGCTTGTGGCTGGGACCCTGCTAGAAGGGAAAAGCTGCTTTCACACCCCCAGCCCTTCACATGTGGCTGCAGAATAGTGAGGAAGAAGAGGAGCACTCAACCATTAAGGTGAAGATCTCAGGGGGTCCTGCATCCTGCTCTCAGCATCCCACACCAAAGGCTGCTCAAAGAAGGCATTTGGCACCAGAGTTAAAGCTTATTCACCTGTCAGGAAGGAGAGAGCAAGAAATGCAGCAGGAAAAGAGAGGACACTGTTCCCAGTTCCACTTCTATGTGCCAGAGCAGGAACAGGGTGTTGCAACAACCCTGTGTCTGCACTGCAGCAACCAAGGGGTATTTTTAAACAGGGGGAGGGAGTGGAAGGAAAGGCAGCAAAATAGAAGAATCAGCAGCAGTGCAAGCAAGGGGCAGGGATGAAAACCAAGCCCCACACTGAAGGGGGGTGACAACTGCTCAGCATCATCCTGCCCCATGGCACAAGGCCATCATCTGGCACTGGGAATTGCGATAGCGAGCGCAGGGAGAAGCCTGTGGGAAGCCCTTGCAAAAGAGAAGCCTTTTCCTTTATTCCTGTGAGGAAGCAGCTCCCACACTCCTCACCACTGCTGGTTTCCAGCTTTTCAAAGAACCCTCAGTGTGCATGGAGGACACCAAAGCAGCCATGAGGCTAAAAGCACAGCTCCCACTGAGCACCTCCGCAGCCAGAGGAAATGAAAATGGGTTTTCCTATGAGGAATGAACCCACTGAGGTTTCATGTTAGCAGGAGCTGAGCTTTGGCAGAGCCTCACGTGGCTGCTCCTTCCCAAAGCCACGGGATTGGAGCAAGGGTCCAGCAAGTCCTTTTGGCATCCAGGCTCTTATTTAGAAAAGGGGAATCTGGAATGTTGTCCAGAGCCATTTCCATCTGACAGACAAGTGTCTGTGTGGGTTCAGCGCTCACACACGTGCTCCAAATGCAAAGCAAAGCTGGCACGCTCCGAAGTGGCAATGAATCCCAGGCAGTGGAATGATAAAGATTTTTAACTTACAGGAAATGCTGCTATTAAATAATATTTAAGTCTTAATTATATTTTAAAACAGCCATTTTGGAAAAAAAAAGAACTTCTATGACAGTGCTTTTGTAGTTAAAGGTCTGTCAACATTTCCATTTTAAACCTTCATTTCGAGGGGCTTTATAATTTGGCCATAAAAATTCATTCCAGGCTGGAACTTGGCATAGAGGGGCTCAGCCCAGGAGCAATATTTTTTATTATCCAATTTGGTTTAAATTGGTTTGGCCGTTTTTAAGTTATAGGAGTGTAAAAAATAAACGTTTCCTGCTTTCAGATGCCTTCCCAAGCTTCTCAGTATTCCAAATTAGCTTTCCCCCTCCCCGCCTCCAAAACCTACCTTCAAACAAGAGGTGGGAGAGCTCATTTCGCTCTGCTGACAATACATGAGTTACAATTCCGATTAATCCACTTCTTTTCATGCTAACAACCTCAAGAGTTACTATAGCCAAACACTACTTGTATGTGGACCCATTACAGCCTGTAACTGCATTGAGATTTGTGGAGCATCTGCCATTGTGGGCTTGATGTGCAGGTAGTGCAGGTGGGGAGGCCTTCATCTGAAATCCAGAATGAACTCTGGAAACCTGCCTCCCTGTAAAACCATAGACAGACCTTTCCCCAACATGGTTCTCTGTAGGATTTCATTTCAGCTTCCTATAAAAAGGCTGCAGATGTGAAGCAAGCAGGAGCACACAGCTCAGAATTCCTCACCACAGAGCTGCAGCCTTTTCTTTTCCATTTCACACCCTGAAAAGAAACTGGAGTTTATGGCTCAGCCCTTCAAATCATCCGGGTGCAGTAGGACAACGGCACATACGTGATGCTATCACTAACACAGACAAGTGCTCGCTGTGCCCAAGCAGACACAAAGCTCAGGGCAGGGTTTTATTCCTGCTCCATCCTTAACATCCACCGTTTCTCATTTTAATATTGAGAGAGGAAGCATCCACCACAGCTCGAACCCAACAGGGAGCGATGCTTAGGGGCATGTTGGGAAGTCTTGGCACTGCCTGGAGCCACCTGCATGCGCTTGGAGATCATAGAATCACAGACCCTGCTCAGCTTCCAAGATCAGATGAGATGGGAAGCACGTCCAGTGTGAGCCAGCCCTGAGCTTGGGTCTCTGGTGACATGCAGCATCCAACCCCACTGTGTCGTGGTGTCACCTGGATCTGAGACCCAACATCAATCCATGTGAGCCTGGAAGGGGCAGTTGTGAGTCCTGCTCTTCGCCTGGCACCCTCATGTGCAGCTCTGGGGCCTGACATCCCCCATCTTGCTCCACAGAAGAAGGTTCAGCTTTCCAGGGAATAATGCTTCCTACCTTATTGAATCACTGGGTGTTAGAAGCCTGAAGTTTTTAGGACAAAGGCCTGTGTCCAAGTCCAGTCCCACTCGTTTCCCATGCCAGGACAGTAACAATTCCTACTGGAGGCCAGGGTATTATAACTGTGCTTAATAACCACCTCCATTCCTGCTTGCTCTAACAGCAGGCAGCCAGTTAGGCTGGAGATCCTCAAGGATTCAAGTTGAATCCGGAATTTCTTAGGCAGTTTGTCTGGCTTCCCTTCCTCAGCTCCAGAAACAACATCTCCAGAGGCTGTTAAATCAATGCACAACCATTTCTTTACATACATGCTCACACTCAAACCAAACACAGTTGGGTCCCGCACGGTCCTGACCAGGGCTGGTAGCAAGTCAAAGCAGGGCTGAGACATCCCAATAGTAAAGGGGGCTCCTAGCAGCTTCCATCAGGGAATATTTCCTTCCCTTTTGCTTTACAAAGGGATGAGAGAAAGATGGGAACAAAGCAAATCTTTGAAATCACACTAAAGATGCTTTGTTGAAAGCAAAGGGCCATAAGCACTTCTTCCTCTGTGCCTGCGTACCTGCTTCAGTCTGTTACTCTGCAACTGATGTACCTGCAGGGACAGGGACAAGCCTCATTCCTCACAGCGGTGGAGCTGGTCCCTTCCTGAATGTGGGATGAAGATACACGAGTGTAAATCATAGCTCAGACTTCCAACATGGAAATCCCACGGAGCGACCACAGCACCATGCACATCCTGGACCATCCCAAAGCTGCCATGAGGAGAGCTCACAGCCTCTCAGCAAGAGAAGAGCCATTCCCCCCCTTCCCCCCTCTATACCAGGATTCATATAAAAGGAATAATCTATATTCGTTTGGATTATACAAGCTACAAAACCCACCTCAGCTTCAGTTCCACATTTAACCAATCTCAGAAGCCATTTGTTGCCTCGTATATTACAAGGCAATAGAGATTTAAGGGATAATGGTCATGGCGGCAGAGTATACAAAGCAATAAACTGCTTTTGAGGTTGGTTAAATGCCAAGTGATGCTGAGGCCTCAATGCCATAAACATTATTTCTATTATATGACAAGATAAGAGGATACAATAAACCACAAAGAAGAAAAATCATCTTCTGGCCTCATGGAAGCTGTGGGCTCTGCGTTTCTCGGACGCTGTCCGAGCATCACCTCAGTGCCACAGGTTTAAAGGGAATAAACTGGTAAATTAAGGGGAGGTTTCAAAAGCAAATGGGTGTTTGAGGAAATGGCCTCAGTGTGTAACTGAAGCATTGGAATTAGGACCCCAGTGATGATTCGTGTTACTTATCAACAGGGAAATGGTGTGGAGAGGGGAGGCAGGGAAAGTCCTGCTCCCAGCGGAAGACACTCAGTATTATGGCCCCTCCATTAGTTTGGGCAACAGAAATGGCCCAAACAGTCTTATCAATAAAGATGCTTCTCCTTTATGACACTTCGTAAAGCCTCAAGTATCCAAAGCCTTCAGGAGAGGAGCAGAAGAGCAGCCTGAGGAGAAGGAAGTGAGGGTGTTGGTCAATGAGAAGCTCCCCATGACCCAGCTGCAGAGTGTGCACACATCAGACCAGCTTAGATTCACTCAAGAGAGTCAGTGAAAGCCTCACTTGAGGCATTGCTCTGTGTATTCTACCTCCCCCCTCATCCCCAGGCAGCAGCACAAAGGGGCATGCCCCTGCTGTAGGATACTTCTCCTCCCATACATAAAGGCCATGGGAAAGGGGGTAAGGGAAGAGGACAGGGTCACCTGTCCTCTTTGAGGAGAAACCGGATGAATGACCTTGAGAAGAATCTGGTTTAAAAGCAGGATCGGCGGCACATTGAGGTGTCAGCTGTGGCACAGCAGCCTCGCTGTTGGGAAGCGATCTTGAGGCCAGGCTCCAAAAATAGCCACCATTCAAGACCTAGCAACCAAAACATGTTTACAGCCCCACTGAAAGCCCACTGGCTGCGATGATACGGGGGGTACAGCGAGATCTGCTCGTCTATTTTTGGTGGCTATTCCCTCTTCCCCATCCTCTCTTCCTTGAAAAGCTTGACAGCCTTTCTCTGCATAGAAACAGGGAAGGAAAGGGAGGAAAAATGACGTACACCATAAAAGACAGGGCTGTACACCATGAAAGACAGGGCTAGTATCAGCTCCAGAGGGAAAGCAGCAGCTCATGGTTCAACAACATTACACTAGGAAGCAAAAAAGGGTTTTTTCTTCATCTAAAGGGAGAAAGTCACCTCTGGCTTCCCAGTGTCTCCAGTCTCCCGTTCAAATCATTTCTCCCTTCTCCTTCTCCTGTGCTGCAGCATGTTGCAGTGAGTGCAAGAGGCAGATCCCTAATTGTAGTGAGTGGAAAAGGACTGAGGGGATCTGTCCCCATGCCCCTACTCCAGCCCACAGTGAAATCCAGAAGCTCATCTCCGTTTACCCAGGGCCAAAGCAGCCTGTTCCCATGGGAGCAGCCCACCAAAACCAGAGTGCACCCCTCAAAGAGAGGAATAGCCAAAAGAAGAGGACTTTGCAGGAATAAAAACATGCCAATGGACTGGGCATGGGATCAAAGGTTTGGAAATGGAAAAAACAAAGATGCTGGTACCATACGGTGAAAGGATCTGGTGAGCCAAGTGCTACCCTGTGATAACCCAAGAGGCTTGACAGCCATCCCATTCCAGTGGTGTTTCTCCTAAGGATAAAGCACCCACAGGTCTTAAAGAATCAGGAAAAAAGGCTGAATCCTGCAGGAAGTTTCACCATCTCCAGTGCCAGCCACAGCCTGGCTGGGTGTTGAGCTGGGAAAAAGCAGGAACATGGGATGCTTGGGTGTGCATTTGTGCGCCTGGGTGAAAACAAAACCAGATTCCCTTCAGAAAGCTCAAAACCCTGGATTATCCAGAGTCTGTCAGGAGCCACAGGCACCTGCATCTGCAGGAAGTCAGGATGTTTCTGTGTCAGATCACACAGAGCAATGTTTAAAGCCAAAGATTTGGATCTTTGGGAATGAGGGAATGAGCAGAGAGAGGTGCAGCCCCCTCTGACCTCTGTTAAGGCTTCACTTTAACAAGAATCCCCACAGAGAACCTGTTTCTGATGGGGCTTGTCAAGGGGTCAGGGTTTAGTGCCAAAAGGCAGCACAAGCTGCTGGGGAAACAATGCAGCACATGCTTTGGATGCTGAGCCCTGCAGGCAGCTGCTGGGCACCATCAGCTCCCCAGCTTCAAATTCACATTCATTTCAAGATCCAAAGCTACCCATTGCATTCCCCTTGTGCTCAGCTCAGCTCAACCACCCAATCTTACTCCACTTGCTCCAGAAAGCCCAGCTCATTCAGTGTTAATTTTAGTTGATGATGGGTTTGGGTACCACCCAGCTCCTCCATAGGTACTGCTGTACATTAGCAGTGAGCAGGATTTGGGAAGGCTCTTAAAAACCTCCAGTGTGAAGCTGTGCACAGAAGATAGGATGAAATAACGCATGGAAGACACTAGGACTTACAGGGAGAGGCTTGGAGTTGGATGCATTTAATCCAAAGGAGTGTTAAGGATGAGTGCATACTTACAGGCATCACAAATTCAACAGGAAGGATCTTCTGTCTAATAAACCAAACTGAACCAGACCCACAACCTGGAAGCTGCAATGAGTAAGTTTAGACTGGGAATAAGGCAGCATTTTGCCTTACCAGCAAGAGGAATTAAATGTGAGAACAACCTAACCAGGGGCTGTGGTGAATTTCCCATCACTAGAAACCTTCTCCATCAAGTTTGGATCATCACTATTTAATGCTCTGCTTTGAGCAGGTAGTGAAGGACGTTCTAGGAAGCCATGCACGAGGTCAGGTTGGATCCCCATGAATCATCGTGCTCTGAATTACCCCGATTCTAACATTTCAATATTAACATGAAGAATTGGCAGAATTACCCATAAGCAGCAGTCTGGAACAGCACAAGGAGGAAGCAACCACCTTTATCTGTCATTTGTGGGAGATTGGGGGAGATTAAATTTAAATACATTGTTGTTTGCCTTAATTGCGTGTTTGAATCCGAGCTGAAGGTTGTATGATTGAAGTGCTCACACCATTAAGTGCTCAAATACAGCTCATACATTTTAGAAATGACTTGCACAATTTCACAGCCAAAGAGGTACAAGATAAAAAGCAGCCTCCCCAAAAAAAAAAAAAAAAGAAAGAAAGAAAGAGGAAGATCACCTGCAAGTGAATGGAAAAGGCTCCGGATGAGACTGGACTTAGAATGGCCAAAAAGCCGAGTTACAACAATGTATTTTTACAAAGCCCCAATCTCCAAGAGTTACCAGATGAGATTTTGGCCCTGTTTCTGTGCTCTACGAATAAACATGGCACAGAATCCACATGCAGGCTCAAAACGATGTGCCCTGGGGATGCAGAATTCTCTGTCATCTCAATTGAGAGCCCCACAAGAGGTATTAAGATACTAAATACACCAAAGAACTAAGCAGGGACGACGACGGGTGAGTACCCTGGGATGGGTTACAGCTCCCAAACGCATCCCAGCATAATCACTTGGCAAGCTGACATCCCATGGCTGCAGCGAAGAAAACAAAGTGTGTGCACATCACTTAATACCTAATTAAAAGCTACAATCCCCTTCCCCCCCCCCCCCCCACTAAAGGCATCTTGGCACTTGGATGCTCACTGCTTCAGAAGAGACAAACCCAGTTTTTGCTGTGCTCCACACAGGGCTGTCCTGCCACAGAAGCTCCATGTCCTAACAGCTCCCAATTGCACAACCTCCTCCCATTCACACAGTGTGTGAGGTGCCACCAAGCACCAGGGAGACCCTAAACTCAGCTTTGGGAATGCATAACCAAACACAACGGAGAGGTGCCTTCCTGGTTGCTTGATGGAAAAGGGGACGTGGCTCATTCAAAGCACCAAGCTTTGCCCTAGGAAAGCAAGGCCATACCCAACTCTAGCACTTTGTCCATGGAGGACAAATTCACAATGGGCCTCTTATTTTTCCTGCAAGCCCAAAATAGACTGCAGCAGTTTGGGGTTCACATAACACAAACCATCAAGTGTCACATTCCCAGCTGCTTTAAGGAATATGCGACAGCAGCAAACGCATCCCAACAGAGCTGATTCTGTCCTTTGCTTCGACAGCCCTGAGAGAAGCTGAAGAACACTCCCAGCAAACATTACCAGGGGATAAGGGTTCTCTCTGGGCTGTGTGGGAAACACCAGTGGAATACCAATACCCCACAAAGCAAGGCAGGTTTCATTACTTTGGAGTGCACTTGCTCATAACCTGGATTTACACACTGCAAATCCTCTGATCTGATTACCTCCAGTGCTCACGTAAAACACCGGCTTTAAACTCTTTGCCTGAGTGATAAAACAGCCACTTTGATTCACACCACCACGTTCCCAATAAAGCACCCTGGAAGCATACCTGTCCGCAGCCGGGGGCATTGCACACAAACGGCCTGTCGTCACCCATATTTCATGCAGCTGAGTCAAGCTGTGGAGAGAAAAAAGAAGAGGAAATTGTTAAATAAGCTCCCCAAATTCAAATAGCAAGAGCAGAAGCTGCTCTTTGCAGGCTGGGCATTGATGAATGCTGCAGGGAAGGAGGATTCTTTGTGCACAACTGAGGAAGAGGAATTAATCCAAGCCAAGTTTAAATTAGACTTTGGAGTGCCCAGTTGGAGAAACGAGCTGGAGTTTTCCATGCCTGGGCTCCCACTAAGGCCCAGCATGGATTCTGAGACGGCCAAAGGACTTTTGTGCATCTCAGTGCCACCATCTGCAACTTGGGGATGATGCTCATAGAATGATTTGGGTTGGAAAGGATCTTAAGATCATCCAGTTCCAACCTCCTGCCATGGGCAGGGACACCTTCCACTAGAGCAGGTTGCTCCAAGCCCCATCCAACCTGGCCTTCAACACTGCCAGGCCTGGTTCATCCAAACCTTCTCCATTCAAACCATTACCAGCACCTCCCCACCCTCACAGGGAAGAACTTCCTTATCTCCAACCTGAACTTCCCCTGTTCCAGGCTGAACCCATCACCCCTTGTCCCATCGTTCCAGTCCCTGACGAAGGTCCCTCTCCAGCATCCTTGTAGCCCCCTTGAGACACTGGAAGCTGTTCTGCTCCAGCACAGGACCACCCTGCATTGCAAAGACCTCTGGAATACCCCCCAGATGGAGGCATTGAGGAAAGCACAGACACAGAAGCAAAGACAATCTACAGAGGGGGAAAAAAAAAAAGCATGAGCTTGAAGCGATGAAATAAATCCAAGTCCTCTCTATGTACAAGTTATATTTTCAATGGGAGAGAACTAAAATTTGTCATTTAATTAATTAAGGGATTATAGGAGTGGTGCTCTGGTTTACAAGGCAATAATCTGGCTCCCTAGTGGGTAAACTACAAGGCTGATGGCAGGGGTAGTTTATCACAGCTTATAGCCAAGGATAACAAAACACTCACTTCTATTATGCTACAAGTGAAGCTGTCCTTATTAATAAGAAATCAAGAGTAAATAAAGTCACCCCCCCCATCTCCACCTCCAGAAATGAAGCTGCCCCCCTCCCACTGCTCTCTTTATGGCAGGATTTTAAAAAGCCATAACAAAGCAAATGCTTTCTCTTCAGGGGGTTGACTCTACGAACACGTTCCGGCTCTTCATATTGCTTCCAGCATCTCTTCCTCGGCACTTGGCTTCGGTGACACATGTCAGCTCGCTGCAGGCAAGAGCAGAACTGAAACCAGAACGCGGCCACGAAGAAACAAGCTCATTTGAGGGCCCTTTTTTTGCCATTCTAACCACTCACGCACCGAGCAGCGCGAGAGGGTGGGGAGGGTTGGTATTTTTAGGAGCTATATGAGAAAGTGCTCCAAGAATGCGACGGAACAGCGGAGGGGGAAGGCTGAGGGACAGCAAATACCCCCCTTCTGCTTGGGTTGAAGAGGCACAGACATCACTTAGTGCTTAATACGAAAACAAGATTATTCTTGTATTGCCATGTGCTAAAGCAGCGAAAATGAGTGGCTACAAGGGGGGGAATTCTCCTCTCTGAGCGCTGGCTTGGCCGCAGCACACAAAGCAGCAACCAAAAGCTGTGAGTAAGTAGCTGCCGGGTCTTCTCCTGCAAAAAGAGGAGAGATCTCCACAACCCTGGCCTACGTCTGGATTTACTAAGCAAAACTCCAGGGCCTATACAAACACGAGCTCACAAAGGAGAAGGAGCCCCCTCGCAAATGGAACGGGCAAGCGGCCAAAATGCTCCCTTGTATAGGATAAGTGTAAGGATAAAAGTAATAAAGGTGGCCAGGAACATAGAATAGCTGGGGATGGAAAGGACCTTAAGATCATCCAGTTCCAACTCCCTGCCACAGGCAGGGATACCTTCTACTAGAGCAGCTTACTCCAACCTGGCCTTGAACACCGCCAGGGATGAGGCAGCCACAGCTCCTCTGGGCACCCTGTGCCAGCGCCTCAGCACCACCATAGGGAAGAATAAAGCCAGGATGGATGGAGCTTGAAGCAAGCTGCTCTAGTGTGTGGTGTCCCTGCCTGTGGTAAGGGGTTGGAACTGGAGGAGCTTTAAGGTCCCTTTCAACCCAAACCAGTCAGGGACTCTGAGAAACTTCACTTCGTCTTAACCTGCATGTTGAGCTGTGGAGCTGAGAGCAGCAAAGTCACCAAACTTTAAAGGGCAGTTACAATGCCTCTTGCAGTCAAAGTGAGGCCAGTTCTGGAAGTGTTTGAAGGGTGCTTAAATTACCCTCCTACATTTAAACTCGGGTGCGTGGGATGAGGTTGAGGATGCGCTTATTCTAGCAACAAACAAATCTTATTGTTAAACAAGCAGAGTAATTATGATGGAGGGAGGCTGCTGGATCTCCCAGAGCAGCCAACCCTGTGCTGGCTTAATTACACAGGTCAGGGATCTGCCCTTACCCAAGCAGCCCAAGCCTTCCCCAACATGAAGAACCTCAGGGTCTCTCTACATCCTATTCAGTGGGGACTTTATCCCTCTCTACTGCCTGACAGGAGGATGGAGCCAGGAAGGGGCTGCTCCCAAAGGATGGGACAAGAGGAAGCAGCCTCAAGCTGCACCAGGGCAGGTTTAGATGGAGCTGAGGAACAATTCCTGCCCCAAAGGGTGCTCAGGCATTGG
>JBCJKH010038869.1:0-18883 GCA_039877255.1 Loriculus beryllinus
CTTCTGTATTTCTTATCTGACCAAGAACATTGCCTTATAACCTAATCTCTAAGTGAGATATTTTTGAGTACTGGCTACATTTACCTTTTAGTGGTATCTAATAAAGACCTACATATATCCAACTCTTTTGACAGCTTCTAAATTATGGACGATGAGGGCCTCAGAATTTTAAGCCTTTGTCTCCAGATGAGGATTCATCATATAATAACACAGGCATCTAAATTAATTGAAACAAATCACTATTCTGGGGCCTTCCACCTGAGTGATCTTCCAGTGCTCACGTGACAGCAAGTCCGAGTCTTCTCCTGCTCACTGTCCTGCAGACCTGGTCCCCAGTGACTGGACCTGCTCAGCATCTGGGACATGTGCATGGAGCAATGTTACATTGCATCATTGGAATTTTTCCTTTTCATCCTCACTTCCTAATTTCAGATCTGATAAGCCTGAAAATGCCCATTCTACAAAGTTAGATTCAAGGCTGGTTCAAGACTAGGTTGGATGGGGATTTGAGCAATCTAGTCTAGTGGAAGGTGTCCCTGCCCATGGCTTAGGGGTTGGAACTAGGTGATCTTTTAGGTCCTTTCCACCCTAAACCATTCTGTGATTTTATGATTTCTCTCTTTTGACTTTGCAGTCAGGAATGAATAGCTCATACTTAAATTCTGCCTTTAAGATATCTCAAATTATGTGAAATGATTCTACTCTAAAACAGCTGTCAGACTCACGGAAGTAGAAATAAATTACCCTGTACTGAAATTCTGGTTGCTGTGAATAGATTGCTGTAGGCATTTATGATCATACAAATAGAGCTCTGGAAGTGAGTATTTGGAGTGGGGTACTACTGAAGCGTAGCAATAAGCAACCTGGCTCTTGTCAGCTCTTATGACTTACTGTTCCCCACACTGACCAGGACATGCTAAAATTGTGAGCTACAGCCCTTCAATATATACTGAAATTCATTCCTACATTACAACTTATTTTTCCAGACTAATTTCTTTTATAATAGAGTTTATTTTTCTGTAGAAAAAATTCCTTGAGCAAACGGCAGTTTTGAGACTACTGCATCAGAAAAAGGTTTTCTGATAAAACGACAGGTCAAAAATAATTTCTTCTTTGTCACATTATTACTGAAAGCTGGAGAAAGCCATAAAACTCAAGAGATTTTGTAATTTTAAAAAATGAATATATGCTTTAAAAATTCAGTTTTTATGTAACTGGAGAAGAAAAAATAAGAAGTCATAGTTTTCTTCATTTAAAAGATTGTAAAATTTTCAAAAAGGAAGAGAATAATATGTTTGTTGGAAAAAAACCCAGTCAATTGCTGAGCAAAATTCAATCTCTACTAATTGTTGGAAAAATATGACCAGTACTAATTGCTGGAATCTGATGGGGTGGTTTTTTTTTAGGCCTGGTTCTGTAACAGGATGTTGTCAGAGACAGTCAACTAAGAGAAGGATTAAAATTGGTGAAGATATGTAGGCATCTCCAGGCGGCAATCACATCATCTTAATCCTGAACTCTACATTTGTTCAGATGACTCAATCTTAAAGGTTCATCCTTTGACCATAAATAAAGATATGGATGAATAACTTGGGTTTAGGGATTTAGGTACCCAACTATGGGACGTTTCAAATGACATAAACTCATAATGTCCTTAGACTAATGTCATATGTGAAGTTTAGACTCTTAAAACATCAAAAGTAAGTATAAACTTACCAGTGTTAGCTAGTAAAACTCTTTTGTTTATATAGTATTTGTAATAGGTTGGGTTTGCTTAAGGAATTTTTAAGTGCTTACTGTCTTAAAATTTAAAGTAAGTCACTTAATGATTCTACTAAGGGAAAAAAGAATATCTTGCTTTGAGCAAACAAAATTTTATATGACATGCATACATATATATATATATTCATATGTATATCTTGTTTTCCAATAGTACTTGGTGCTATACAGTTCAATAACTAGTGGGGGAAAGAAATGCATTTGCACAAAAAATGTCAAGTCTTTGTTCTGTGCTGGATGCTTTGTACAGAGCAACACTGTAAATGGCCAGTAGAATGTATTCCTGGAATACTTGTGTCCTGGGTCCAGCCGTAGCAGCCATTTTTTCTTCTTCTTAGTAGCTGGTGCAGCACTAATGCAGATACAATAATTTGTGTATTCCTCTCCACATACTCTTAAACCTCAGATAGAGTGGAATGAAGTTTCAAAGAAACTTATTTAGCAAATCCATACTTTTCAAATACCTAAATGACAAATATGCAGAACAGCATTAATGAGGTCCTTTCTTAATGTGTTTAAGTTAGATTAGGAAACTGCAACCGCTGTGATCCTAATCTTATACCTATATTTGGAAACCATTGTAGCATATATCATCCTTCTATTGTTGGCTTCCTCCCTGTAATAGTGGACTAAATAGAATTAATCAGAAAATTAGGAAAGAAAATTTGTACTGGGCAAACATTATTATGTTGTGTTTCATTCTGTTTATTGAAATACTGTCTACTTCTTTTCAGTATTCTTATGACATTTCAGATATAGTGTTTACTACTAAAACAAGCAAAAGAATTAACTAAATATAGCATTGTTGATTTTAAAGTGTTCGCATGAAAATCTTCTAATTGCCCAAATAACAATCACAGATTTTAACCTTAATGGCATTTATTCTTTTCCAGATCAAGATTATTCATGCCGTTTAAAAATTTACCTAAAAATTTCATGCTAAAACACTTTACAAGAGTAATTATTGAAAAAATTCTGATTCCGTTGTATTTTAATAGGTATGCTTTCTGTATCTGGTGAGGTTTTTTTGCTAAGAATATTGATATGAACATTTCTTTTTAGTTATTTTTTAGGTTTTTTCTTTCAAGAAAATTCGCTGCTTAAAGTTATTATAAAGTTATTATAAGAATGGTTTTTTTTTTAGTTATTTTTCAGACTTTTCTTTTTAAAAGAAAATTGGCTGTTTAAAGTTATTATTATAAGCATTTATGCTGTTAAGGTACAATTCCAAATCCATAGACAAGTTCTGTCACTGAAGCAACTAGGATAGAAATGTATCAGTGTCCTTATGATGGATGAGATAGAGTTAATTTTCTTCCTAGTAGGTGTTTTGAATTTAGGATGTTGGCAACACACTGATGATTCAGTTGTTGCTAAGCAGTGCTTACACTAAGTCAGTGACTTTTCAGCTTCTCACACCACCCCACCAAGCAAGTCAGCTGTGGTGGGGAGGTAAGGGCCAATTGCTTTACACATAATCTGTTTTACATAGTCTAACTCTTTTATCTATGCTATAATTAATAATAATAATAATAACTATTCTTGCAATTATTATTTTCCTTTTCTGTCCTATTAAACTGCCTTTATCTCAACCCATACATTTTACTTTTATTTTCCAATTGTCTGCTCCATCACCCCTGGGGAGGTGGGGAGTGAGCAAATGACTATGTGGTGTTTAGCTGCTTGCTGGGTTAAACCATGACAATCAATGACAGAGGGTTGAGTAATGTGGAAAGGCAGGTAGAAAGTAAGTTGTGCTGAAGACTCACAGTACTATTGCCTGACATTTCAGGTATACTTTCAGGTGGATGACAGAACTGTCTCTGTATACCTTTATCTTTGTACTACATCTAAAGCAAGGTTTACAGGGCTAAGAGGAGGAATTCTCATGAAGAAGGAAAACTAATACAGAACATACTTCATTTCAGAGGTTGTCTCTATCTTCCTGAACAATTTTTTTAACATTAATATCTTGATGACCAGTGTTCGTTGTTGCTGTTTCTCCTGTGGCATCATGGCAGCACAGGTACAGTCCTGGGATATCTTGATGATCTTATAGGTCTTTTCCAGTCTAAATGATTATAAGATTTTATGACCCTGGTTAGCAGTACTTTGACCTTGTCATTGCCAATGTGTCCATACATATATTTGTGCTGACTGGGAAATGACTATTATCAGAGAACTTGTTACTCAAGAGAGAAATATCTCTTTAGATGTGCACATCTTTATATGCTGGCTCTCAGCTGGTCCACAAGCCCTATAAATACTTAAGAAGAGTACTTTTGGATGTTTGGTGCAGACAAAATTCTAGCTTTTCCTATCAATAAACATCTCAGGGAATTGTCCTTTATCCTGGACAATAAAACCAGAATCTAATGTGTTATCCAATAACTCTCAGCAGTTTATCTAGATAATTTTCTAGTACATGTGATTTTATTAGCTAAGAAAGTATCTACTCTGAATTTCTATGTTTGGAATCAGGGACTCTGTATGATATTTCTATATTAGTCTTATACCAGAAAGAATCATTTTGCAACTGAAAGCCACAGAATGTATAAATATTCTAATTAGAGATCTAAGTTTAGGATATCTATCTTGACAGTACAGATGTGTGACTGAGTAATTTTAAACTCTGAGTGTTCATTGCTGTTAAATCTATACTCTTGTTCCTACTTTCATAACTAATCAAGTTGACATTTCATGCTTTAGCTTTATGTAGATCTGAAGTCTAGCTGCTGACTCCTTTAGAAATGCAGTAGTTGTGTGACAAAATATTGCAGTAGGGTAAATGATATTTATGCTGTATCCCATGTTATTAGAACTGAAATGAAAGGTTACTAAAACACAGTAGGAATACAGAGTTAAAATTTTGAGCTTTTTTAACACCTGCATACAGTGTTAGTTGAAATGAAGCTTTTTAGATAAGAAAGTAATTCAGCTATAATAAAATTGCAGAGTTTCATTGGCACCATAACAGTCTGGTTTCATCCTCACTGCACTAGCATATAATATCATCATGAAACAGAATAATATCTGGTAAAAGTGTTTGATGGATCTTGTGTGTCAGATACAGTTTTGAATCTTAAAATTTCTGTGTAATCTGAGCACCCAAGGCGTGGCTGGTTTTGTATTTTCATCTTTGATTTGAAAGAACAGAGGAGATCCTGACCAGTACAAGAGTTGATCTACCTCAAAATTGCAGCAGTAGTATATATTTTTCAAATGTAATGTGATCTTGTTAGAAGCTCTATGTATGTCTTGGCTAGGAGCAGAAAAATCATAAAAAGACTGACTTACCTAACAAATCCAATGAGACTTTTTTCTTGATCCTTAAATAATATGCAGCATATTGATATTTTTCATTATTCATTGTACTCTGAAGCTGAATGAAAGGGATGAGTACTTTAGCTTAGTGACAGTTCCCTGAGATGTCCCTCCACCAAAGTCCAGACACAACATCCAAGTGCTGTTTTTGTTGCTATTGAAGTCTAGCTCCAAATGGGTGATTCTGAGCTCAAGGTTATAAATTGCTTGGTCTGTCATAGGAAAATACACATGGAAAGTAGGCATAAATAAATCTGATTATTATAAAACAAAAATCTTTTCATATTCTAAGAACTGCAAAAATTTTTGTGAATGTTTGAATTCCAATAAACAATATATGTACTAATAAATGAAAGACGAAGAAAAAATAGTTTTATATTAGAAAACTAACAAAACCCCTCAGAAATCTGTGTTTTCAGCTTTGATGAAGAGCAAGTTTTGATTATGTTATATTGCATTTAAATTATGTTATATTGAATTTGGAGAACACCTTTCTTCTTCTTTCTTTCACTGACCTACTGCTCAAGCAAGGCAGATTATGTGGCTGGTGTTTTTCTCAAACATACTGTGGATGCTTCAAATACAATGTTTCAAGTAACCTACCAGCAAATTCCTTGTATTCAATCCAGTATATTTCTAGGTGTCCCAGGTAGAGAATTATCTTTGGCACTAAATGAAACAGAAGATAATGTCATGGTAAAATTTGTCTGAACTGCCGTATGAATGGCCTGTAGCAATGTAATACTGTCATTACTTCAAACCTATGAACATGTCAGCTATAGCTTTAGTCTCATGCAGGGCTACGTGTGCTCTTACAAATAGTTAAAGACAAGCATAAAATTTTTTAGTACAATCAATACTGACATGCACTTGAAATCTTATGAAAAAGAACACAAATCTCATTTTTCTATTTATTTGTATGAAAAGATAGATTGAGAGGTAGCATTATGCTAGCAAATAGCATAATACTGATAAGATGGAATGAATGACTGATCAAATAATATGAAGCCTTCTAGCCCCCTAAGCGTACTATTTCTACTGGCCATAACAGGTCATAAGCTTTGCATTGACTTTGCTAGGCTTTAGAATTGATGTTTATCAGGTTTTGTATGGGCTGTCTTGACCTGCCTGGAGCTTTGTTTCAGCATGTCTGAGTACAACTGCTGTTCCTGTCATGATTGTTCTTGGTTTGTCCTTATTTCTCACTTTTGAAAATCTTTGAATAACATTACAATATTTTTTTTTTTTTTTGTGGTTAGTAGCAACAATTTGTTATGCCAGGTAGAATGCAGTATTTATCACAGCAAATCAATTTAGTGTAGAAGAATATGGACATAGTGTGATAACAGAGGCCTTGCAAGTGGGGAACACATGATACAGTTGGGGGATATGCAGCATATGCAGGAATGGGATATTAAGAGGCCAGTATAAACTGGCAAAAGAGTCTCCAGGTTTAGAAAGAATTCATCACTTGTCAGTTAGAGAAATGCAGACTTGAGAGCCGGGCAAAGTAATTTTTAGAGGTAACTAATGGGGAAAAAAAAGAAGTGTGCTCTGTTTTAACCTTGGTAGATAGGTCAAAACCACACAGTTGATCACTTACTCTCACCCAGTAGGATAAGGAAGAGAACGGGAAGAGCAAACTGAGCAAAACTCATGATTTGAGATAAAGATAGTTTAACAGGGAAACAGCAAGCATGTGCAAGCAAAGCAAATAAGGAATTAATTCATTGCTTCCTGTCTACAGGCAGGTGTTTAGAGATTTCAAAGAAAGTAGAGCTCAATCACGCGTAATGGTTACTTGGGAAGGCAAACACCATTAACTCTGAAAACCCCTCCTTCTCCAGCTTTTACTGCTGATCATGGTGTTATACAGTATGGGATATCTCTTTTGTTGTCTGGGGTCAGTTGTACAGGCTGTGTCTCCTGCTAATTTGTGCACCCTCAGCCTACTCTTATATGATGCATAGCATATATAAGAAAGCACAAACAAGCAACTGTGAAGAAAAGTAACTACCACAGCCAAAAGCTAGAGTATCTCCAGCCATTTATAGTATGTACAGTAATCTTGAATCTATTGTGAAGTTGCAGATCAGTGAGGAAAAAGTAATGGTATAAACACATATTGGAAAATATAAAAATATCCCCAACTGAATCCAACAGTGAAAAAAGAGAAAATCAGCAACATCATATTACTCCTGGCAAAATTTTCAGTGTAGCAAATGCACATCAAATATTACATGGTCTGGGACATGTTCTACCTACCTGGGTCATCATACTCTGTGTTATATGGGTAAATTAAGTGAACAGGATATGTAATCAATGGTCTCGTACGAGAAAATGCACATGATAGATATGATACTATATTCTATGGATTCTGCAAATAAAATGTGAAAAAAACCCTAAAAAATCCATTTCACAATATCCCCAATCTGTGACAGGAAGCAGTTCCTCAAATACAGCCTTTCCAAGTGGTAGATACTGAGTACTCAGTTTTCAACCATACTCCTCTTACACACAAAGCACTGTCCCTCTTTCCTCCCTACAGCCTTCTCTTTTATGTACAACTCAATCCTTAGACTTGCATGGTCCAAAATTGAACACCAATTAATTCCTAGGATGGAGTTAGTCATCCTGTAGCATCCATAGCCCTCACTATTGTCTCATCTTCCCCTTTGACTAATATCATCTGAGAGCATTCTGATGCCATCCACTTCCATAAACAGTGTTGCAGTTTGTGGAATATCCTGACAGAAAATATTCCAAATGGCAATCATAGCAGGTAGTAGAGCTGCCAAACAATATACAAAAAGAAATAATTTTGTACTCTTCCAGTGGGTTCTGTTTAAATATGGAAACAGCATAAAATGGTGATATCATTCTGGATAAGAGTTGACACTAGGACAAATTCTGAAGAGTATATGTGCTAAATTGCACACCTCCACATGCACACACATACACCCACATCCCCACACACTGGTACTTAAGAAAGTTTCTGTCACGGTTTAAGCCCAGCTGGCAACTCAAAAACCATGCAGCCACTAACTTGCTCCCCTCCCTTCTCCCCCTCCAGAGGGATGGGAATGAGAATTGAAAGAATATAAATCCCATAGATTGAGATAAGAACAGACCAATAACTAAGGTACCATACAAAAATACTACCACCAACAGTAATAAAAATAAGGGAAATAGCAAGGGGAGACAATATTTAAAACACAGCACTGCGCCAGATACTAAGAAGGAGAATAAATATATAAAGGGAATAAATATAAAATAACTGTTACAGCTGAAACCAGGACAGTTATTGACATGTATTTGTGTATAATCTAAGATGTACTCACTTTTTTTTATCTTTTTGCATATGCAAATGTGGGTAATATATAAAGGTACACTTAAAATTTTTGAATGTTCTTTTAAATACATTTTTAATCAGCTGTGATTATATTTTCCTTTCAAAGTCTTTATCTCAAGGATAAGCTACATTTTAGGATGTTACTCTTCTGACTATTTTATTAATGCTTTTTTATTTTGTTTTAATGAATTTTCAGAAAGGGGCATACTAATTTAATCTCAGCAGTGGCTAGTGTTTATGTTCCTTCTATCTTCTAGAGTGTGGTCTCTGGACCTCAAGAAGGTGGATCAGTACTGATTTTGTCAAACTATATAATAAAGAAAACAGAGAAGGCTTCTCTTATGGATCTGTTTTTGGGGATGTTTGTGCTGTAATAAAAGCAATTCCTTTCAAAGCTAAAAAATTGCTAGATAATAATCATAACTTTTTTGGTATCAAGAGTTTTGGACCATTTAGTTATATGTTATGATCTTCATTACCAATATGCATAATTAGCGTTTACGTATAAATTAAGTGGGAAATCATAGAGTACAAATCAGATTTGTCATAGTTTGAAGACGTGAAAGAAATAATCTCATATAAGTTTGAAAGGTATTGGTCTGGACTGATTCTCTTTAACTAGCACTTGCTTTTATTGCTTCTTATGATTTCAGAAGAAACACCCACAAAGATGGCTTTGCTCAGGGGACTTGACTTGTTTCTTGTCTGGAGCTTAATCTGTCACGCATGGAAAGATAGCAGGGGCAATGGATAGAGGATGCCTTGCATTTGCTGGCAGATTCATGATTCTTTAGTCTGACTCCAAAAAAGCCTGAAGTCTTCTATAGATGGTTCCTGCTACAGCAAGCAAGATAAAGCAAAACAGTTGTGTTGTCCAAACTAGTAATTAATCAGACACATATTTCTGCTGCACACAGTCCTTGAAAATATCCTAGCAGGTCAAAAGATCCTTGAGTAGTCACCATCCCTGGAGGAATTTAAAAGATGTGTAGATGTGGCACTTAGGAACATAGTTTAGAGTTGAACTTGGCAGTGCCGGATTAATAGCTGTTCTCCATGATCTTAAAGGTCTTTTCCTATCTAAATTATTTTATGATTCTAAGATTTGCAAGTAATCACTCAGAAGTCCAGCAAAGACATTGCATGCTGTCTTATGGCTCAAGGCTCCTAGTGAAGGCTGAAAAGGTTTCTTGAACACTTTTCTGTCTTTTAATTAGTCTTTGCCCAATTATAACAGTGTAAAACTGAAGATGTCCTGTAATTCTTTATTTTACTCTTACTGCCAGTTATTGTATGCCAGTATAACTATTATTCATTTTGAATAGCATTTGATTGTAGAACTAATGCAATTTCTCAAAACGAATGCATGCCATACAAGAAAATCAACTATATTAACTACTAGAATCACATTAATAATTCTGAGAGTAAAACTGACAAGACACCCTTTGAAAATTACAATGTTACAGTACGTACATATTATCAAATAAATGACACCACTATACGGCTAGATAATAGTCATTTGTGCAATGAAAAATAGTATTTTGGAATAAGAAAACAAAAGGAAATTCAGTAACAAAAATCACACAATAGAATAATGTCAACCTACAGAATAACATGGTTACTTTTCCGTGAGTTCTCTGATTAAACATGTGATTCTTGATTAGCTTTTACTCAACTTGAATTTATTTGGTTTTTTTTTAATAATCAGTATAGGAAATTACTTCATTATATATGGCCCCATATATAGCAATATGACATGACATGATCATCAATCATAGAATCATAGAATAGTTAGCATTGGAAAGGACCTTAAGATCATCTAGTTCCAACCCCCCTGCCATAAGCAGGGACACCTCCCACTAAACCATGTCTCCCAAGGCTTCATCCAGCCTGGCCTTGAACACTGCCAGGAATGGAGCATTCACAACTCCCTTAGGCAACCCATTCCCACGCCTCACCACCCTAACAGTAAGGAATTTCTTTCTTCTATCCAATCTAAACCTCCCCTGTTTAAGTTAAAACCCATTACCCCTTTAATACTAAATAATATATATTAAATAATATTAATACTAAAGTATTAATTTAAAAAATATGAAAAATTAAATAAATGCCAACCTTTATGTGAGTAATTATTTTTTGATCTCCTGAGATTGTATTTGCATAATACCAGATGTCTATTTGTTAGATTTCTTTTGGTTTAAGAGTTTTTAAAATCTTGAACAAAAACCTGTATTTAAAACATTAAAGTAAATAGAAAAAGGCTAACTTTTAAAAAGATTATATAATGATTAATTTTTGGCTACTAGACAAGTGCAGGTATATTCTAATACCAATCTTTTTAGTTTTCCTTCAATATTACTTTTGTTCTACTTCCACTGTAATGTTTTATGATTCATTACCCTGAACAGACTTTATCTGCAGTTCTGTAAATTCTTAGCTGTTATGTATGGAAACCGTCAGATTTCTTATTTTAAACTTCTCCTTTTAGTTTCCTTTCTGTCACTGACCTTGTAGCAAGTGCATACACTCCTGGATTCCTTCCTTCCATTCTTGCTAGAAATTAATTTGCTGAAATAAAAAATATTGTTAGTAGGTGCTTTTCTTCAATTTGTTGCTGTTTCGAGAATCATCTTTTAAAGCAAACCAGCAGGACTTACTGAGGTCTTTAGATTATTATGTTTCTGAAGCACTTTTCTAAACCTGTAGCTGTAACTCGTAGGTGATATTAATTTTCCCAAGCTTGATTTTTTCCTTTGTATGTGTAACTGTCTGATACACTATTGGAGAAGCTTTTTCCACACTTGTATCTGAGAATTGACGTTTCCTGGAAGGTCCATATTGGGTTTCAGTAAAATATTGGTACATGATGTAATCTCCTACAATTCATTCTCCATAATTAATGGGGCTTTTCAGACCTTCTCCACATTTATTTTTAGGTAGACAGCTCTTCTGCCACTTCACTTCTCGACAGAATAAATGACACCTTTTGTCTCCTATTTTTCAGGTTCTTCACCATCAGTTAGCATTACCATTGCCCAAAGGTGTTCTTCTTTATCAGCTTGCCATTGCTATGAGAGGAGAAAAATGCATGTACTGCAGTTAAAGAACACATAACTGCAAGAATGAGCTTGGGATAGTCAGACTCCAGGGCATGAGTTTTCTTCAGTCGTTGATATACTTTAATCTGTTCTTGTCCCTGTCCCATACTACATGATTCCTGTGTGACATAGCAATGGAACCTTTGCTGCAAGGAAATTTTTAAAGCTTGTAATTATGTATGGGAACCCTTCTATTTTTTATCAATACTTACATTTTTTTTGTGCTGGAAGTCTGGGCAACTCATTAATGTTTGACAATGTTTGAGCTTATCAGACTCTAAATGTTTCACTGGTGCCTTGATAATTTCATATTTATATACTTCTGAAACCAACCACTCCTCACCCATACAGATAGGCTGCTGTTGTGCCAGTGTAATCCATACAGTAATAGCAGCCTTCTCAGGCTGACCCTTTTTAAGAACAACAGTAATAGCTATGGGTGTCTCTGCCCATGGCAGGGGGGTTGAAACTAGATGATTTTAAGGTCCTTTCCAACCCTAACTATTCTATGATTCCACGATTAAAGAATGTTAACTCCCACATAGTAGTGTGCCCGAGCATGTATGAGAAACAGTGTTGAAAGGTTTTCTATAGTCAAAATAGACAACCATTTTTCACCTTATGTCCATTAACTTAATAACTTAATTATAGAAAGTTATCAGGTTGATCATGCATGATATCCACTTTGTAAACCCTTTGTAAAACTTAGTGACTACTCTAAAACACTTTTGTAACTCTCTTGTAGTTGGAAACAATTTCCAGTAGGGTTTCGATTCATTGTTATTTCAGAGATGAAGAAGAAGCTGAGGTTCCCTTGAATTTTCCTTTTCTCCATTCTTGCTGATAGTAGTTGCTTTCGCTTTCTGGCAGTTCCTGGAAACAGTCAAGGCCAGGCTGGATGTGGTTTTGGACAACCTGGTCTAGTTCAAGATGTCCCTGCTCATTGCAGAGGGGTTGGACTAGGCGATCTTTGAAGCTCCTTTCCAGTCCAAACTATTCTATGATTCTACACTCTTCGAAACCTGACTAAATCAGAAGTGAACACTACGGAATTATTATGCTTCAATGTTAATGAATCTTATGCCCTTAATCATAATCTCATTACAGAGATTATTATTTTGAAATTATTACATAAATTTCACATGTAATCATTGTTGTTCAGCTACAGTTTAGTTAGTATTCTTTCATCCCTATCAAATTTACTTGTAATCTGGAGGGTTTTAAAAAATATCAGTGACTGATATTGAGTTTTAGTATCTGGCGCTCCATGTGTTTTCTTTAATTATTCTTCCATTAGATCCAACCGCAAAAAGAAAAGCATACTTCTTAATTTCATGAAGATCCTAAGTATACTATATCTTACTGTCTAAAAATAAGTTACCTTTTTTTTGTTATCACCAAGATGGAGGAAGAAGCTTTCAATTAAAAATTGCAACCAGTGAAGAATAAATAATTTGAACATTGACTTTTATTATCATTGATGTTCTTCAGTGATACTTAAATGCCACTGAAGTGTGTGGCAAAGAAAATGTTTTCTATGAAAATAATCATCCACAAATAGCTAAATAGATGATTCTGTATTGCTGTACAAATAGATCTCCTTTTTTTTGCCCAACTAATCATGTTTGAGTGTTGAAAGACCATTAACACAAAATGCTAACAAAATTATTTCAAATTTCCCAATAACTCAAATACCAAACTCTCATTTTTGGTTTCATTCATCATCTGGGCTGTGAAAACTGAAACTCAGAAGATCTGTGCTATATTTATACTGACATGGAAAAAAGGACAAAGAACTCAAATGGACCTTCGTACTACTGTTAATTAGACACCACAGTGTTACCTTCCTCTACTCTGGACAAACTTACTTGGGTTGACAAACTCAAAGACTTCTTTTGCTCTACTGACAGTGAAAAAGGGCCTCTGTGCAATTTAAATGTAGTTTTAATATTTTACACTATCAATGTAATGTAAATAAAACCCACTGTAAATTAGAATATTTCATACCTTTATCTTAAATAACTTCTGTGACTGAAGAAGCTAGTCAACATTCTAGAATTATATCAATATTACTTAGATTGGAAGGTCATGCAGAATTCTGAATAACTACATCTTAGTGACATTTTTATTCTTAAAGATTTGTGGAGATGGTTAGCACTGTTCTATCAAAAATGTAGTAACTCCAGTTGCTCCAATTTGAAGTGTATAAAACAAATAAATATTACTTGCTGGTTTAATGCAAATTTTTGTATTCTTTTCATCTTTCTAAAATATCGTCTATTATTGTCTATAAAAAGACTGTTTTTCATCTAGAGAGATCCTACAAATACAAATAATTAGAATGCTTGTAAAACTTGCCAAGACAAAGCTAAAAAAAAAAAAAAGGATATTTTTTATAAAAAGCATTGGACCATAAAAATCCCATTGTGAAGACTGTATTTTTATACACTGATGAATTTCTTGAGGTTCTAAAGTAGACGTTTGCTTGCTTTTGTGCTTATGAGAGGTAACGAATTTTTCACACTAAGTTCAAGATATTTGATTATGTACCTCTCAGATTTATAATGCTTAAATGAGTATGACAGAGAAAAAAAGACCAGGAACCTACATGCACAACCGTAATTTAAGAATTTTCCCTTCTGTCAGTAGGCTTGATTACTTGTTAGAGATTTCACAATGACCACCACATATTTTATGTGAACATAACTGATGAGGACTGATCGACACTGACTGTTACAAAATTAGCATTTCCATGGAAGCCAACATCAATTACCATCAAAGATGGGATGTTCATCTAGGAGATTCTGATCAATATCACAGTATAAAACAAATCACATAGTTTTTCACCAAATACAAGAAAACATTAAAAAATGGAGAGAAAAAAAAAAAAAAGGAAAAGAAATAAGCTAATGGGACTGTCACAGCAAGCAGCATATTTTCTTCTATTAAAAATAGGCATCAGCAAGAAGTAGCAAAACCTGAGATTTTTATTTGCTTGTTTGTTTTCACGAATACTTATTGTAAATGTAATTGTTTATGCTGTAAAAAATGTCTTCCCGAAACATTTGTGCAAGGAGTATGCTTTTTCAAGGAATGTGTTTGGGTATTTTTTTGTTATCTAAGTCTCTTAAATTTTGAATGTCTTCTAGGTCTGAGTGATTCATGAATCTTGAATATATTCTAGACGTTCATATTCTTTAAAAAGTGCCTGTGTGACAACGAGATCTCTAAGATTTTTTTTGCTGAGCCTCTCTAACTTGCTACTATTCTAAGATGGTGCTGTTCTGTGAGCTTATACACAAGACTTCGGTACATCTGAGATTAGGTGATGACATGAGCTACCATTTTTACTCAAAACCAAAACTGCGGCTCCAGGCTGAAGAAGTGCTACCTCATATTCTACCAGATTTCCATTCCAACATGAGTCTAAAAGATGGCAAAAGGTGGACACAAATAATTTTTGACATACCCTAAAAAAGGAAGTTCAAAATCTCTAACAGTGCTAGGTAAAATGTTTGTATGTTTGCATGTTTGCATGAAAATATTGGAAAAGCAGAAACAAAATAAAAGGTTTTCTTTTCAGCTGCGTTAAAAAAACCCCAAATTCTTCCTTTGTCTTAATTTTGCTTTTGAAAAATAGCTGAATATGCAGTGTCTGTTTAAATGAAACATGCTTACAATACCCAAAGTCATTAAGAAGGGATTACACTTAGGAATAGCTAAAGCAGTTAAAGTGAAAAGTAAGAATGGGCTGAAGTACTGAGAACTTGAAAAAAAAAGCTGTAGTTTTCCTTGGATAGCAAAACTCATGTGTTTGTAACCTCACTGACTCCAGATAATTCACTTTTCTTTTTGAAATCAAGCCAAGACATACCTATCATTGAATATGTTGAAGTAATATTAGCTAGCAGGGTTATTAAGATGGCATACTTTCAGCTGGCCAGAAATAAACTCCGTTTATCACATTAGTTCCCTGGATGTTGACTTTCATGAAGTATTTTCAATTTGCCAGGCAGGTATGAAAGTTAGACCTTGTTCAGTTAATATTGAAATATGAGTCTTTATTTGGTCTATTTTCCAGCCTTACAGGAAAACCATAATTTATGGGCCACCTGTCCTGCTCAGCAGCTGTAGCTTGTAGGACTGGTGTTCAGGGCTTAAGTGTCTATAAAACTGTACAGAAAATGATTTCCTCAACTTTATTGCAAATTGAAATATGCCAAACTATTACTGATGTTCATAGATTCTATCGTGTATGTTATCAAGTAGTTTAATGAAGCTACATCATTATTTTGTGTTAAATCTTAAACAAAGGAGAGAGGATATGAAGGGAATACATACCTCTCAACAGAGTCTATAAATCCAAGCAGGTTCATAAGCGCACACATGTATATATTAATTCAGTGACTACGGAGAATCAGAAGGGGAGATAGTCTCCCTGACAATATCTATAGTACTAAATAATAAAGTGCCAGGAACCAGCATCTTTTCCCAAGGCAGTCCATAGGTTTATACTCAGGCAGTTTTGGATTAGTCTCATTATTGTAGTGCTACCTTTGAGAAGTCACTTGGAAAAGAGTACAGATCAGAACTAGAGAATGAACTAAAAATTAAGTTGCATGTATCACTTGTAAGAATCACGTCTTTCTATTTTATTTCTACTCTGAATCCAGTTACAGACAGTTTCTGTGAAGGTCATAAAAACTTTGAACTGACAAGCCTTTGTCATCCTCTTATTTCCTTGAAGAACAGAGCAGAGATATGCTGGTAAACAGTGACTGAATTTCCAGTCTGGACAATTCTTTACCTAGACGTGCTGATGAATCTTAATGTATTTGTAGTTCAAAATCTAAGGTTCACAAAAAATCGAATGCCTTTATTGTGTTCGCATTTCAAATTTTTCTCCACACTGTATCTTTATTAGAATAGTAGTACAATAAAGAAACAAAAGGATATTAAGTGTGGGAAAGTTCATGTGTCCCTACACACTTCTTATTCAAAGTGGTTGTGAACTTACTGCTGAAAGATTGGCTTTCTGAGAATCGATATTGTTTCGGAATTGATTTTAGCATTAGTTAGAGTACATTTAACACCTCTGAAAAGCGTCTGTGCCCTGGGCATCTCTCTATGTGCCTGCACTCTTGACAATATAAATTCTGTGGGTGAATATTTACATACCTCTGCAAAATGTGCTGAGTGGGAAAACAAAAACCAGAGCTTTCTTTGCTGGAGGTGAAGGAAAACCTGCAACAGAAAAGCAGTTGCACTGATTAAGTACACTGTTGAAGGACTTTCTCTCTCTGTCCATCCTGTGTTCACTTTCTTGTAGGGACTGTGACTCTTTCTTAACATCTTATTTCCTTTGCATTTTCACCATGTATGAAATGTTTCACATACGCCAAGAGCAATTTTTTGCTTACTTTTTTTTATACTGTAAATCCAGTTCTATCCAGTTTTCAAGACTGAATTCCTTTAAGGTCCTCTGTTTTTACAGTTAAATCTTCAATTGCCTTTTCTTTGCTTGTGATTTCAGGAATCCCTGTTACAGTATATTCATTCTCTCTTGTAATATGATGGATTAAGGCTTTGGGTGTTTTTTGTTTCATTTGGGTTTGGTTTCTTTTTTCAGATTTTAAAATGCTTCTTGTTTTTCCAACCAAAGAGATTCTTAATTTCTTTTTTATTTTTTTTAGGTTTTCTCTCTCACTTCATTCTCATATCCTATATAAAAGTAATGTAATCAGAATTGACATGACTGTGAATGTATTTGATCTAGCAGATGTTTTATCCAAATTTGTTTAGTTTATGCAATCAATGAAAGATTTCTGCATATACAAATATTTATTCCTTATAAATTAACATTACTAATTACATTTCAGCTAGATAATACATGACAATCCTCTTTAATTTAGTTGTATAAACACTTATTCTCTATAAGCATTGACAGATCCAAGTGTGCCTTTATATTTTTATTAAAGAGAAATTTAACACCTTTTGGATTTTCTGCTGTTTGTACTTTAATTTTTCGTCGGATTACATTTGGTTGATAGAAGTAATAGTGAAGATTAAATACTGTTGGATGTTTGCAGTGCAGATGACTTATTACAATATAACATTAAAAATGTAAATCATGTGGAATTGACAGTATGAGTGTTAGATGGAAGAAAAAATGTAGCTTTCTGGCAAATATCCAGCTTATAATGAGAAGATATTCTTCTCTCATGGAGTTCTTGAGAAATCATTTGCTGGGCTTAGTTATGTCTGGTTTGGTTTTGGAAAATCTTTGCTGAGAAAATTTAAAAGTGGTTCAAAGGAAGCAGAATTATTAACAAACCCTAACCAACTAAAACAAGATCTGTTCCAAATTATTTGGACTAGTTTCTGGTTTAGATCAGAAAAATACAAGATGATTTATTAGGAGATTAGGAATATTTACTACCCCTGAAAGGTTACACACAGACATACACTCTTTTGACTTGACTTGCACCTAATGGGATAAAAGTAATGACTGCTTTTGAAACTTTGTCCCTACTTTAGAAGACAAGGAAATTTCTTATAATCAGCATATTCTCAGAGGGCTATGTTACCATAGTCATGTGGCTTCTAAACCAAACCAGCTTATGTCCAAGCAACAGAGACATGGTCTGTTTATGCAAATGTGAATAGAGATACTTAACATAAATGGGCTTAGTGTCAAATATCTGCATGAAATAGAAATAGAATATATTCAGAAAATCAAATTGAATAAAGTGATATTCTCTGTTGACCTGGATTTCCATGACTATGGAAAATAAAAGGGAAGATAAAGAACCAGTAAAAACCCTGTTTCTATTAAGGCTGACTAGCTTACCTTCCCATTGCCTAAAGCTAGTCCTGTGTATAGCAAATTTTCTCTGAACATAACAATTTGGGTGTCTCAAAATGGAGCCAAGAGACATAACAACTGTTTAAGAGAGTGGGCAGTTTGACATCCATTGTTTCGGTGTGTCTTTTTAATATAAATCAAAATCTAGAAGTAGATAACATCTTGCTGTATTGGATAGTAAAAGGCAGTTAGATGTTCATGAAAATTGTGCTAGTTAGGCAAAGTATAATAATTTACTTTAACAACAAACCATTGCCAATGCATTTTTAGTTCTAGAGAAAGGATTAGTTGTTTTAAAGACTGACTGGAAAAGCTGTGCAGGAATCGTAGAATCATATAATCATTAGGGTTGGAAAGGACCTTAAGATCATCTAGTTTCAACCCCCCTGCCATAAGCAGGGACACCCCACAGTAAACCATGCCTCCCAAGGCTTCTTCCAACCTGGCCTTGAACACAGTCAGGGA
>JBCJKH010038870.1:7750-18536 GCA_039877255.1 Loriculus beryllinus
CTTAAGTTGAGGAGTGTCTGGTCCAGAGGTAATATTCGAGGGATTTTATATGAAATTATGTTTCCTTTTAGCTTCCATGGCATCTTTCAACAAGAAGTTCTACAGCTTAGGTGCAAGTTGTATGAAAGCATGGAAGCCAGCTTGAGCTCATTATTTTAGGAAAACAGTCTTTTATATTTGGGTAAGATTTCTTTAACCAGACACTTGGTATCCCAAGTTGAGAATCTTTTAATTTTGCTGTTGGATTTTGTACCTGTTTTGGTATTTAGTTCTGATTTCGCTTGACAGTTAAGTTGAGCCTTTCGTACAAAATCCTTATTTCCAGAAGTGCATCAGACTTGGGTTTATTTGCATTTGTCAGGTCTGGGTTTGAACAGAGGGCTTAAAAGGCAAAAAGTCAGTGTGTTTTTCTAAGTTACTAGCTCTGAGTGTTAAAATGCTGATGTGACATGACATGCCTTCACCAAACACCAGTACGTCTTTCATCCTAGAGAATCATGACTTCTTGTATCAACCCTCTGCCTTCAAAACAGTGAATTTACCAGAGAAATGCCTCCACCTTGTCAGAAGCATCTTGGGATCAAGCAGCAGTACTTTTTGTTCTGTTTTAATGGTAGCTCTGCTGTTAACTAGTTGCTGCATGTAGATCTCCATCTGGTAAACCAAAAGGCTGGGAGATACAGAATCCTCGTAGGATGCAGGAGCAGCCAGGTTCTGTGCCACATTAATTGCATGGGAAAGTAGTTTTTGGTTTTGGTTTCCCCCACACAACCACACAACCACAGTGATGCTCCACATGGCCCGTAGTGCCCTATCTTTGCTTCTTGACATTTTGTCTTGCCTCTTCATACCTGCTTGACTGATGGGGGACGAGAGCAGCTCAGGCAAGTTCTTAATGGTGATTGAGCCTTAGGTGTCTGTGGGCCCTGATCTGTTTGTGCCTTTGGAAACATGAACCAGTGCTGAGAGCCAGCATGAGGAGCAGAGCCAGGCGGTGGCTGTCTTCCAAGAGCTCTGGGTTAGTATTGCAGCTATGTGTCATATTCAGGAAATAATGGGAAGGGAAGTAACTGGTGTGTGAAAAATGGCTAGTCTGGTGCATTCATCATTAGTGTCCAACTCCAGCCTATGGCCTACTTAATTGTAATCATTACATGCCTCTCCCACAGTAAATCCTCTGGTATTAACGTTTTGCTGTTGATAAAGCTTTAGTAGTTGGAATAAATAAAATGACTAATGCAATCTCCGAACTTTCTGACATTCACTACCTATCTGTGTCAGTAGGATTTTGAAAGTTTTTCATTTAAGTTACAGTTCTGAAGTTATCACTGAGGGAGAGCCATGTTAATTTTATTTTCTGCAGCCAAGCAGCATTAGGAAGAATGCACAAGGGCACAATGGAGATACTTGAACTTAAGCAGTTAGTGCCACTTCCCATCCTCTCTGGCCTATAGCTGTCTAGGTCTTCGTTAGACACTGTGGAATGCCAGTCTTGAGAAGATGTCTTTGATACACTGTGCATCTGAATTGGTGCCAGGTACTTATGTTCAGGCACCTGACTGAGCATTTAGAAAACTGAGCAATTTCATACTTTATTTGGTAGAAAAATGTGAAATGGTCCATGTGAACTTCCCTTAATCTTATGGCTTACTAGCAATCTCTGCTTGAATCAAGTACAAGGGCAAGTCAGTAAACCTGGCTGTCATGTTGAATTTTTTCTCTGAAAGGAGAACAGAAGCTATGGAATTTTCATGGAATGAAGACTGGGATGTGTTTAGCTTGGTCAAATCACTTTGCTTTGATTTTCAAATAATTATGTTGATAAAGTTAAGCATTCGGCTAATGTTTTCAGTAGTTTATACAAGTCAATATAAAACTCATTATTGTTCTTCAGAGTGTAGGAACAGGTGAGTTTTGTTTTCTGTGTGTAGGCACACAAAACATCAAATGCATTTTACTGTTTCACTAGAATACAAGTTAATTTGGAGCAGATTTATGTAATTTACAATATAACTAGTAAAAAAACCCCAAACTAGTAGTTTACGATATAACTAGTGTCACCTGTGTCATTGTTGCAGAAATGCTAGATCAAACATGAATCGAAAAGGACAAGGAAAGTGGGCTGTAAACCTGTTCAATTTTTGTGCACAAAATAATGAAGCTATGTTTAAGTTGCTTTCTGGAGCAGCATGTAGAGAAACAGATGCAGAGAAATAGATGCAACTTGAATGAGACACTTCAGTTTATAGCTGAAGCTTTCAGTGGTCAGAATGACCTAATCCCAGTGCAGGAGTATTGACAAGCCCCCAGTTCATGTGTAATTTCCAGGCTCTCTAGGAAACAGTTATACAACATTCAAAGTTAATTTCATGGAACTATTCTGTGGGCTTAATCAGTGTTCAAAATGGTACATTATGTTTTGGTATTAGCTCTATGCAGCGGATGGGACTTTTTTTCACCAAACACCGTGCTTTTACATTGCTATTTAATTGTGCCACACTGGGATGTGTAGCAGGATTGTTATAGTTTCAGTTAAACTGTAGTGATTTATGCAGTTACTAACAAAAGTTATTACTAAAGCATTAATCAAGTAACTCCCATCTTAGTGCCCATTATTTCCTTAAGCCTCCATTGGATAAATAGCTGTTGAGCTTAAAAACTGTAGAAATACTTCTGTGGAGCTTCTGTAACTGCCAGCAAAACCTAGAGACCTTTCCCCTGTGCTAATTTAGTCCATTACTCAGTTACACTGGACAAAACTCCAGCTCTTCCCCTGCTATATTTAATTAGAAGCTGACACAGATTAGTGTGCAATATGTCTCCTAGAGTCCAGTATATCTCCTAGACAGATGATGAGATCAGGTAAAAAATGTAGCAGGCATTTCCATGTTCTGAATCAGCTTCATATCTGTTTGTATTCGAAATGTCATGTTGATTGGGTAGGTCTTCAGCACCAAGTCATTTCTCCAAGTGTGCCTTCTGCAGAGCAGAGAGGTATTCAGCTGGGCCCTGCTAACGAGGGCTGTCTTACCCCACAGTACGCTGCAACCACTGCAGTCAGATCGTCCTGCTTCCCAGGTGAAAAAGGCAGAGTTTATGCTCTCAGCTGCCGCTAAGGCTGAGGAAGAGCTGCAAGCCTCCTGGCTCCCACAGCAGCACTGAAGTGGTTAAACAGAAGCTTCCCAGCCATCTTTCCACATTGCTCAAACATGCTCACAACAATTCTGACAACTTTAAATCCCTGTTTGGGGGGAAAGCGTCTGTATATGTTTAAGCGTGGGGACTGTCTGCCTGACTTTGATGGGTTTATCTGTCAGGGCAATGTTTAAGTACCCTGCTTGAATAATATGGAGCTCCTGCTCCAATACGAAGCTCCTGGTTTGATCTTGCAGACTGTATAGGGGAAAAGTGTTCATTACAAGAACTGTCCTTGGAATCACATTCATCAATGTATGTTAAGATAGGATTTAGGTAGTAATACAGCTGTTCCTGGTGTATTTCCAGACTTAGGCAAGGTGAACAGATGACAGTAAATGAGAACAAGAAAGGGTCACCTTCCTAAGACCTTCCTGGCTTTCATAAAATTTATGAGTTAATCTTCCTTAATCAGTCAGATGCACTTGGATTAATCCACCACTAGATAGAGCTATGCTATATGGAAAGAACCTCACTATGAAGTCTAAAATCTATATTTTCACTAGTAGTGAGCCAAAATAAGGACCAATTGTTGCACAAGAGAGGAGACAGGAAGAGCTATTTCTCTCTCTCCTCCCTTTAATAATACAATTAAGATCGTAGGTCTTTTTCTGAGATTCTTTTTCTTATAAGTCTCCAGTGAGTAGTCCAATTTAATTCCTATACATTAACTATTAAATAAGGCGTATCTTTACCACAGCAATTAATTTTTACACAAGCAGTCATCACAGATCTATTTTATCATGACTGTGGACAGGAGCCTTGAAAGCAAAGGTTGTATTAACTTTCCTTTTTTCTTTGCCCATGCTCCCCTTCTCCCTCCCTCCCTCCCTCCCTCCCTCCCTCCCTCCCCCTTCTGGTGCTGGGAAATGCTCATATAGTGATAAAAGGGTCAGAAGCATGACAAAAAGGCATTATAATATTATCTAATACAGCTCTGAACCAGCACAAGATTGCTCTATTTAATCATTTCTGTATTTTTTTTTCTAACTTGTGTAATTTATAGTACTAAGTTTTAGTTTTCATATGTGTTTATTATAAAAGCTTATTAACAAACAGCTAATGATGGATTCAGTCTTTTGCCTGTGTTTAGGATTTTGTTTGCCAAAGTTGTACTGAGCTGGTACAAAAGTCACACAAAATGCATGAAGCTGCAGAATACTCTGTGATTCAGACTGGAAGGTGCACAGAAGTTGGAGGAAAGTTGGAAATGTGACAGTCTCTGCTGGCAGTGAATACCACTGTAAGAAAACAGCAGAACCAGCTTCCCTCCAATAGCAAACCACCACACCACAGCCACCAAAGCAGGTATTGGTGATAACCTATAGCTGTCAGCAGGTAGAGGCAATGACTGGGCAGATCCTTCCCTGTTAATTCTAGCAGTGTGCCTCAGCCAGGAACAGGAAGAACACATCTGGGTATTTCTTACTGATGCGTGCTGTTCTTGGCTCCTAAAGGAGACCTAATGCCAGTTTTAATACAGAGCCCATGCAATTGGCAATGGGGTATCTTCCAGTTACTGAGATGGTGACTGCTCCATGTGTGTAAAAGCAGCCTACAGCTGCAGCAATGAGCACATCAGCAAATATCTGTTGTGGCAAGTGTCATCAGAATTCTGTTCTGTGAAGGACAAACATGATTATTAATAATAATGACCATTTTTGCACTTAAATAGCTGGGATGTATGATGGAAAAATGCTAATAATTGTTAGCAAGTAACTGCTGAAATACCTAGTAAATACATTACAAGGTAATCTAAACCTAGTTCTCTGTGTATGTATGCTCCATGAAAAATTTCAGTATGATGCTAAGTGGGATGCTTGGCCTCCTGTCTGGATTCATTTAAAGTGAAAAGAATATGTGTTTACTGCCAAGAAGTTCTCCAGTGACATTTTTACACTGTTGCTGTTACTGATACAAAACAGCTCTTTGGTGGAAAAGCGCCTAATAGCTTATACATTTAAAGCTATTCACAAGAAAAGACTGGGGAGAGATGTTACAAATCCCACCTTTCTGTGTTTGAAAGCTGAAGGGAAGCATTTGGTCTCTCAAGTCAGCTGTGCAGCACAGCACGGTGAATTACAATGTGCTTTCATCTTCTCCTGCTTTTTAGCTTTGCATTCTGCTTCTTTCTCCTTTTGATGCTCGAAAGCATTGATCATAATCCTTTCCTCTTTGAAGGGTTCGTTTAAGCTGCAGCCTGTAATTGTAACTCAGGCATATTGCTTTCTTGTTCAAAAGAAAAAGCTAAGTCCTGAATGTTTCATTAGTCTTTTCCCTGACAAAACAAACCCACACTGTTGTGCACAGTTTATTCACTGATAGCCCTGAAATAGCATTATGATAAAGTAAAATGAAGGTTACTGGTGGCATTTTAAATAATGTGTCTATTTCCTATGTGACACTCGTTTCAGAATGATGTTTTCCTTTGCCTGTACCCTTCTTGAATGAATGCTGGTGGAGAAGTGAAATTGTATGCTGGTGGTTTATGTTGGTGAGCTGTGCTTCTGTAGTAATCAGAGTTCCATGGAACTGCACACTCAGCAAAGTACAGCAGGGCTGAGAACGCATCCTGAGAGCATCCAGCTTAGCTTGAGCTTTGCAACTAAAAGGTGCAGATCATCTTTCCTTATCTTTCATGGGAACTCCCAGTCTGCAAAGCCAATAAAAGAAGCACAGGGATGCTTTCTCCTGCTCCCTCACAGGGAATATACCTGTATAATTTGTATAGATGCCCCTCTCTCAGAAGTGTGAATGAGTTAATAAATGGCAAGTGATTCTGAAGGCATTGAGATAAATGCAGTGGGATGTATAGAAGTACATTTTAAAATAGTCTTGTTTTTCATAGCTGTAGGCTAAGAGAGCTCTTGTTCAAGTTACCTGCATTTGTCAGATATAGGAAGAAGTCAGTGTGCAAATTACTTGACTTTCAGTAAAAGTGAGTCAGTGTCATACTAGAGAAGAACATCTTAAGCAGGCTCAGGCAGCAGGAAGTTTACATCTACATTAAGCTTGTTTTCCTCTTTCTTCTCACCCCTCACTCACACCTCCCTGGCCTTTTACCTCAGAAAAGGAAAGAAAAAGCAACTAACAGGAATGCTACAAACCTTCCCTGTATGAACAGAGTTTATATAACTACATTAATGAAAAGTGGCAAGTATGAGGTCCAAAGGGCACCCACAAGTTCCAAAATGAAAGGGGTAGCAATCAGAAGAGCCATCTAAGAGAAGATCTCATAGTTTCAGCAAAAGAATGTAGTTATCTGAAAGAAACATGCTCCAAATAACTTGGTTAACCAAAGCACTGCAGTTCTATGAGTGTAACTTGCTGTAGCATGGATTTGATGAAATACGAGAAACATTCACTCTGAAAAGGCCCACTATGAAGGCTGACACACACTGGACATTCCAGCAGGATTATTACAGAGTAGGTCTTGGAAAGAAGATAATGCCCCTTCAGTCTTGACAGTCTTCAGTCTGCCACATGAAAGCAGTGTCGATGTGGTTGCTGCAGCTGAATTACCAGAGGGTTTCAAAATGTTTTTAAAAGGTCTGCATAATAAATTGCGTATGTATTCTAATTCCTAAATATGAGGCCTATATTTATGCTTTGTGTTTTACAAACAGAAAAAAAATCTGTCTCTGCCTTGGCAAGCTCTCAGGCTCAGTAGCAGGGTGCGATTGGAAGCTCAGATCAATGGTTTTGAGTGCGTATTTTGTGCTTCCACATCTTCAGTGTTCACATCCTCACATTAGATCCAAGAAAATACCACACCTTTTGTAGGGAATCTGGATCCTTTATAGTATCTTCAAAATGAATAATCTCATGAAATTATGAGAGTTGTCATGAAAATAGGCACTGAGGTATGTTCATGTCTTCCTATGTAACACCTATTATAGAGCTGTTGTTTTACTCTAAAGCTGGTTCTATGTTTAATGAACCTTCCTCACATGCCAGACAAGTCAACAAAGCAGTCTTGTGATGGGTATGTCAGTAGCACTGCCTAGGAGAATGAAAAAAATATCTGTGTTTTGAACTAGCTCCTTTTTTCTTTTGCTAAGAGAAACATCTAAACTGATGAATTTGTCTTCCATTGAGAATAATTGAATTTATTGCAAACTATACATTTGTTAAATATCAACTCTAGTTTTACTAACTTCCCAGAATTAGTACACTAGAATAGTTAGCAGTTGTACAGCTGAAGATTACTGAAACTAAGATTTAGAGATGCCCCCACGCTCCAGGCATTCTTGGAAGAATTATTCACTTCAGATACTGTTTAGGAGTATTTGCTGTTTGCTGGCGTTTCTGGTTTAATTACTAGGGGAACATAATGTGCTTGACAAAGCTGAAAGCTGCAGTGCCGCATCCTGTTTCAGCAACTTCCTGTGGTTTTAATTTATCTTAACCCATGTATTGATCGGCAGGATCTACATTTATGACAGCAGATTTTTCTTCCAATGTTCCATGACTTTAGAACACCTACAAGCTGTATGTCTTAGGAGTAATACCAACTGTACAAACTTTTATGAGCAGGTTAACAGCTCTTTACTGGGTAAGCCTACATTGGACAACCCATGTTTATGCATTAAACTATTCAGATGAGCACTGCTAGTGAAGCACAGAGTATTTTCTTTATTGTAGAAGACACTGTTTTGGTGCCATTTTAAAACTCTTGATCTGGGCATACTTAGACACAGCCTTAGATTTAAGCTCCTGAATTGTCCCGTCTGTTTTGTTTGAACAGCTTTCTGTGTATGGCATGGTTCTGCAGAAATCAGGGGGGCTCTTCATAGCTATCAAATCAAGCATGTGCGTCAGCATTTACAGAATCCAAAGTTAAGCGGGTGCCTTTGTATTAAAACCTGGATGTAAGCTGTGCAGGTAGGAGAGAGATTCGAATGTTTAGTCGCCTGTGGTGGGGTAGTGTTGGTATGTTGCTGCCCTGAGTGATCAGCACTTTCTTTCGTCTTTGTTACAGCTCATCTTTGTCAGTTGTGCTTAAGCTGAACACATGGTTTCGTTGCTGTTTTTTCTGTACAAAGCCTCTTCAGACGCGAAAAGGAGGGAGGGAGAGAGGGAGAACTGTGAAGCTGTACAATTGCCACTGTTGCTATATGAAGTTTAAAAATTTTCCAAGAAGGAGGAGTAGTACTTATGGCACTTGATAGAATTACAAAAATACTTATCAGTGGGTGTAATCTTGCCAGAAATAACTCATTTCCCTTGCGCTTCTCACAGGATGGAACAGCCTCTCTTGCATTAGCACCAGATTGAAAAAAGCTGGGTCAGTTTTCCTCTGTTCTGCTTTAAAATTACCCTTTCAAACTCTAATCACTTGATAAAACTCCAGAGGAGTGCCACAGATAGTCCAGAAGTGAACCTGGGCAGTAAAGAAGGCAACTTCTTCACTTAGTTATACATGTGTGTCATCTGGCGAAAAAATGCAGTGATAATATATAGAAGTTGAAAGAAAGTATAAATTTATTTGACAGTCCTGTCCACCTGAAAGCACTCATTCCCTCCATAAGAAGCCCTAATTCCTTTTTACAGGAAGGTGATGTTTTCAGTGAGTTGCAGACAGGGAACTTATGCAAAGGAGGGAGAGAGGGGAACATCATTCTTGCTGCTGCTGCACTGCATGGTTTCATCAGATCCCACTTAAATCAGGGTCATTATAAATTTACTGGGGATAATAGCCTGCACTGCAAACCAGGCAAATAATTCCATTGCACATTCAAACCTGTTTTGTGCAGAGATTATCACATTTTAATATATGTAGCTTGCTTTATAGGAATCAGTTTGTAAACTAAGCCATTTCTCACCATTTCTGTTCAGGGGATATACTGTGAATCGATTGTACTTTGAGTTGGTTGAGTTGTTACTTGTATTAGTTGTTCAACACCCAGAATACCTTATTCAACGCTGGTATTAAGAGGATTTATGATAATTTTTTTTTTATCAGCCAGGGCAGGCTACTTCTTGGCTTTTATGAACTCAGATTTTACTGGACTAGAACTGTAGAGGCTACAGTCTGTACTTTGTTTAAGCCCACATTGCAGTAAGGTAGGTGACAGCCCTACCTCCTTTGTACCGCTGCCTCCCCACCAGCATTTTCTGTATTGCAGTGAGACCCTGGGCTCAGAAGGAGAAAAAATTCAAGTGTTATTACTCCTGAGCAAAAATTACAGCTGCTTTTGGTGAGAATGTTCTGCCTTTGGTGATTTGTCGCTGACTTCAGTGCATTTTTTTTGATCTTATCAAGTCATTTCATGTAAGCCTTTCATTTGTGCTCAGGTAGCATATATCAGGACTAAATTCTATCTGCTGCCTCCAAGCAAAAATCAGGATAACGAGAGCCAGAGACACTTTGAATCTAATTTGCCCATTCAGTCTTGCACAGGGATCATAGCTCAAGACACTAACATACTCTTCATATGTTTTGTCTTTGAGTTTTTCACATAGTCCACTTGATTGCAGACTTGGTAGTGGTATCAGGTGGTATGTGTTGTACCAGAACCTGCTGGGACTTGCACTTTTAAAATGATTATTCTTTTTCATAATTGAGGCCTGTGGTTCAAGGATGGCTTTTGTCTTTTCGTAAGTGCTGCTGCTTCATGAGTTCCTTGTGGCCAATAAAAGCATTGCGGTGAATGGTTTCGAATTTTGCCACTACAAAACAGTATTATTAGGATGGTTATGAATAAAAAATCCTTTTCCTTTTTCATGTGAACAGGCTTATCATGAGCAGTCCAGCCTTTCACCTTTGTCCATTCCTGACTGTGTCTCAACCAGCTCATTTTTCCTTACAGGCAGATTGCTGTTGTGTTATTTCTCATTTACACTGACATCCATATCTGTGACATCTGTATCTGTGCTCCTCACAAGTTTCAGTAGTTCAGTACTGTTGCATTCTGTGAGATCCTTGTCATTGGTTCAGGATTTCATTCAGCTATGAAAAAATACGGGATTCTTTGAGCTGCAGTTTGTCTCAATGATGTTAACAGGCTTGGCTTGTACATAGCATTTGGTTCTCTCAAATGGCAAAACTCAGGTCCTAAGCGGATTTTGGTACTGATTTTTGTGCTACCGCCACCACCCCCTTCTTCAACATTTTCTTAATTGTGTGACAGTGCCTGTTCACTCCTCTATGACTTCACATTTATAGTTTACTGGGACACTTCAGATTTGGATTTGGTCTGATAATGACTGTGAGGAAAATTACAATGTACTTCCTAGGCATCTTTCATGTAGCCTGACTCCGTTCCTACTCAGGTACTATTTTATTTTTAATTTTACAGACAAAATCTAAACCATTGCATCTTTCTTCTTACTTCATTTTGGCATTTTGAAGGTCAGCTCACACATTTGTTGTCCACAAACTTTACTTTCGATTTATGAATGTGCTAGTCTCCACACGGCAGGGCTGGTTTAGATCTTACAGAATGCCACATGAACAGTGCAGAAGAAAACAAGAGGAAAAATATTTCCTTCATACTGTGTTCAGGGCCAGGTTGGACAGAGCCCTGGGAGGCATGGTCTGGGGTGAGGCATCCTTGCCCATGGTAGGGGGGTTAGAACTAGATGGCCT
>JBCJKH010038871.1:6589-21492 GCA_039877255.1 Loriculus beryllinus
GACTTCTGAAAACAACTGAACTCAGTATGAAGGTCACTACAAATGTGAAGAACGTGAGACTGAGGAATGCCATGGGATGGTAAATCCTTCAGAAGAGTGAGGGATTCCATTCACTGCAACTGCATTATGTGTCTTGGGTACCAATCCTGAAAGCAAGGAAAGATGGTTAGTAACTGACATATTTAGAGTAAATCTAAAACTTGCATCTCATGAAAAGGCGAATAAAAAGATGAGTGGAAAAGAAAGATAGGAGGGGAAGTTTTACCATAGGCTAAAAAGGATAACTAGATGCTTTTTAAGGCAGTGCAGATAGGGTGAAGAGTGCTATGATGACAGCTTCCCACATTACTTTCAGAGATCAGTTTTAAAAGGTATGTATGTATGTCAGGTGTGGAGGACTGTTTTCCCTCCCAAGACATACTGTCAAGAAATCTGAGTACACAGCAAGTGATTGATGCCTGGATTTAGTTTGGGGTTTTTTCGCCCTATTTTTATTTTTGTAATGTTTTTCCCCTAAAAGTAATCATTTATTCTGCCACAACAAAGATTGTTTTTAATTTCTAAGTTTTATTAATGAGTGACAAATCTATAATGTTCTTTTTTCTTGGGGGTAACTTTCAACTGTTGTGATGTTTTGCAGGAAACCCTTGCAAGAGGGTTTCATGGAGGAAGTTTCCCTCCAAACTGTAAAAGTTAGGGCATCAAATGCCAAGACTCAGGACAAATTCTGCCCAGGAGTGCACAACTCAGTACCTTCCTTGCAAACAATAGGAAAGAGGAGGCAATCTCTGTGCTGAATATTCCCAAATTGCTACAGCTGATCAGTGCAGAGATTTCCTTTGGTGACAAAAATATGATCAGTGACAAAAGGGACTGGACTGTTGCTTTGTTATTCTGATTTCTCACAGGCAAGCGCAGATCAGCAGTGTGTATGAAAGGAACCTCAGACTCTATGACACAGAAGAGAGCTCAGGATATGATGTATAGGCTTTTCTTTTCTTGTTTCATGGGGCTGCTGGGATATGAACATGCCATTTTGGGGCAAGCTAATTGCCTGTTCAGCAACTAAAAGCCAGATACCTTTGTTCAGTGAGTTACAATTCCCTGAAGTACACTGCAGTGGCAAAGCAGTAATTACAATGCAGCATGCCTTAAAAGAGCACCATTATACATTACATGAAGAAAAGGATAACTTAGGCATTGCTGTTCACTAGTTAAAGCAAAAGATTTAAAACCTCTTGAGCATGATCATGTATGTTTTGTGAATGTAAATTTGTGTTCATACAGATTTCTTATGTTAAAACTATACTTGAAGCCTACTGTTTTCAGACCGTCACCAGACCAGGTTGTAAGTTGTTTTGTGCTACTGGCAATAGCCCAATAATCTAAACCACATTTTTAATTTTCTTCATTTTTTCCTTTTTTTTGTTTTTTGTTTTTTTTTTTTTTTTTTTTCTCCACCAAAGACATATTGTCTCACCAGAATAGAATGACTTCTGAGTGAGGTAGCCAGTATAAATTAAAGCAAGGTCCTTGGCTGAACTGAAGCACAATGAACGTTCAGAAATGATGGTGAAAACCAGAAGTGTGAGCAGACAGAGCAAGCCAGGCAACAAATACAAAAGAATAAGGGTTTAATATATTTCTGATATTCAAAATAGAGTGAGCATGATTATAGCATTCTGGAAATCATAAGCACCTTAGAGAGTTAGGGCTACCTCATAAATGGGAATAGGTCATTTCTTGGGGATTATTTATAAATCAGGTTTTAATTAAAAGTTGAAGGAAAGATGAATGAATGCTTTAATAAGCTGTTCATTATTATGGAATCCAAGCATCAATAAGCTGTTAATAATCACTTATTGATAACTAAAAGCATGCTATAGTTATTTATTAACCTCTATTTATTTATTAACCATTGACAAATGGAACCTTTTCTATGCAGTATAAAATTGCAGAAGGAAGATGGAAAGAGGAAAAAGATATGAATTAGGATTTTGACAGAAATCAGTAAGGGAAGGTAACTGGCACAGCAATTATGCTGTGTTGCATTATGGGTTCCATACTCTCTCCTAATAACTATGTAATTTTCTCATGTCTCCACGGCACATATTTTGTGACTTTTTCATTAAAAAAGCCAACACAAACCTAATAATCTTTTGCCACATAATACATTATTAGAAGAATCATAAGGAGGCAGGATAAAGGAGCAGGTTTAATAAATGCTGCAAAGCATGCTACTGCTCCCAAATGTTTGTGTTGGATTTCATATGATGTATGAAAAGCTGACATGTCCTGTGGGGGCTGGTTTACATTTTTTTTTAATGAAAGGTTACAGCATTCTGGAGTTAGAGTTTATTTAGTTTTGCACTAGTGATGTAAATATTTATTAAGGATTTGACTCATTACATTTTGTGCAACCCTTGCACTGTGAATCTCTGTGATTCACAGTGTACTGAAAAAAGAAATAATACCCCTGAATCACACCTGTCTGCAAAGAGAAAATCTGTCAGCTCTTTCACTCCTAACTCTTCACCTTGCAGCAGGCAAGGAAGAAAAAAAAGCCAGAAAGAAAGCTGGCTGCTACTCGGAAATGAATTCACTGGAAAAATGCTCCTTTGTGTAGATGTACTTGGTTGGGATGGCAAGGCAAACACAGAACTCAAAAATGTCAACATGTTCTTGGTGTTCAGGTCATCTAGGTCTGCGTTGCTGTGTCATTTCTCTTTGTTCTGTTTTTGTTTTGGGGGTTGTTTGGGTTTGGGGGCTTTGCTTGCTCTAGTAAATCATCTATTGAAGAGTTATAGAAAGAAAAAGTAAAAGGTGCATCAGATCAGTAGTGTGGTACATTAAGATTATATCAAGTATCAAGATACTGCATATATAATTTGGATATCTTATGTTGACTTGATTCCAAGAGGTATCTGTGACAACAGAATATACCTGAGCCAAAAAGGTTATTTATGAGACAAAAAACCACTCACTGCTGGAATTAAAACGTGCTAGATTCAGCAAAGGATGCCAGTGTCTGTATTTCAGAAACAATCAGAAGTCACTAGGACTAGCAAAAAGCTTCTTGATCCCATTAAAATTACAGGATTTTCACTCCCATTTTTCCTAATGACCTTTAATATGGACCTTGAAGAGTTTATGAGAGGCACTCAAAGGCTTGTGCTTGTACAAAAAGCCCTGCACATATTTCCAGTATGACATTTCTGTGGGGTAAATTGCCAGCTACAGACTTGTGCTGTCTTTTGCTTCTTTGCTTTCTGAATGGCTTTGTCTTGCATCCTTCTTTGCACACTGACATGATTGCAAAATAAATGAATGAAAGTATAAAGAGCTGATAACCTGGTGGTAGGTGCCGTATTTTGAGATGAGTTTGAATTCCTGTATGCTAGGCAGATGTAAATCACGGTCTTCTAGCTTCTACTGCACCCACCTGTTAAACAAGTGTGTCTGCCATCTCATTTTGTGATGAGCTTGACCCTGTCATACTCAAAAAACACTTTCATGAGTCTTCTCTAAATAAAAACTACAGTCATTGTGGAGTTCAAGTCTCAGGGTTATGCAGTGTTTATCAGTTTTTTGGTTCTTAATTTTATATTTAGATTTGGCCATAGTATTCTTTCCATTCACTTTTGTGGCTCTTGATTGATTTTGTTATTAATATTGTAAGTTGTGGGATCAAATAGCAGTATCTTGAACATACTTTTAACACATACATACAGCATCACAAGTCTACTGAAATGTATATTGATTTGTATCAGTATTTTTACTCTATAAAGGTGTTTAAATTTGGGGTTAAAATATCTCTCTGTGTATAACATGTATAAAATACATATTTATGTAAAGATAATATATAAAATATGTATTTATTTGTCCTTCTGATAAATGACATCTATAGATCTGCACTCTTACCTTATTCCTCCAGATAAAAACTGTAAAGCCAGCTTTTCCTGAGTACAAGAAAATCCATCTTGAAACTTTAATTAAAGAATAATCTATCAATGACAAATTACCAGAGGGTGGATATGTCACTCACAGCACTGGCAAGTCATTTCAAGGAACACAACTGAAATCACAGGAGACTAGCAAACAGATCTGGGTATTTGTTTGCACTTAACAGACAAGGGGAACATAACTGATAGGAAGAAAATTTCAAGATGTTTTCTATATTAAGAGGTTAGTTTTAAATTCCTTCACCCTGGAAGAAAAAGCAGGCATTCAAGGAAATTTGCTTCCTTTGGAAAGTGTGCAAGAATTTTATTTAAGAAAACCCAATCACTTCACATATTTAAAGCTACCAGTGTTTTTCAGTTGTGTTTGGGTTCATGAAGTCTCCACACTGGGTGAATTCCTGAGCAACTTTTTGACTTCATAAAGACAGTTCTTGTAACCCTATATCAGTGTTGCAATTTTTTTTGCCCAGCTGATTAGTAAAAGCTCTTTAAAAACCTACTGATTACAGTTCAATTTCCCATTGAAATTTCAAACTCTAGATAGCTAAACTGGACAGACAAATGTAATGCATAGTTTTGGTTAGGTTTGGGGGTTTGTTTAGGTTTCTCTGGGCTTTTTTGAGGGGATATGGGGCTGCGTTGGTTTTGTTGTTATTTTGGTTGATTGGTTGTTTTGCCACGACTGACTTGCCCAGAGTTACAGAGGGAGATGATGTTAGAGACAGATGGTACTGAAGCATTGTCTTGAGAAAGATGTCCTAGTTTGAGATCCAGACATCTGGACATCATTAGCCATTGCTGTTCACACATGATATTTTACTCAGACTGAACCAGGAGACAGACAGTAATTTATATCCTGTAGTCAGTGGGAAAAAATCTGGGAAAGTGTATAAGTGATCATGAATGGAAGTCTCTAGCAGGTTCAGCTGTGGGGTAAAGTCAGCGAGGAGACAGATTTAAGAGAGGAAATCACACCTTGGTGATTTTCCTGGCTTACAATAGGGACGCTCCACCTAAGCTCGTCAGAAGAGAAGTGATGTTAAGGAACAGAATGTTGAACTGTATGTGAAGAGATTTTGCAATATAAATGTTAAGCTACTTTGTGGCTTTGCTGTTATTTTTTATGTCTATCTCTAAATTGTTTTCTGGAAAGGGAGGCAAATATAACATTACTTCATTAAGTTTCAGTTGGCATTGTGAAATGTTAGGTTAATGGCTGTCAGGCAGTAAGATATCACAAGAGTTTGCTTATGAACTTCCTGAATTTTGCCAAAGATTATAATGTCATCAATACCATTAGGGACATTGGGTATGTACTGAATTTCTTTGTGGATTATACTTTGAAAAGTTTCAGCTGAGTATATCATGTCAAGCATTCTTCTATTGTACTCAGTATTTCAAAGCTTTATGAATTTGCTTCCTGGACTTGGGTTGATAACTCAAGGAAGATCACTAATTCAGCAGACCTGTATTTCAGATATTCTATTTTAAGTTTTAGCTCCTTGTAGTCACACCTTTATAGTTTTTCCTAGTCTTCAAGGAGCTTTCCAAATTTGTACAATGTCAGGAAAGTCTCTGCTATTGCTCCATACTTGGGCAGAAGGATTAAACAGGATTCAAAGATGACATCAAAATTGGAAGTGTTTTACAATTCTGAAAAAGTTTGAAAAAGGAAAGGAAGGAAGAGCCCCTACTGTTATCTTTCAGTATAAAGAAAACTGTGAAAACCTAATAAGAAAAGGTGAAGAATGAATTAAGGGGTTTTGGTTTTCAATTCTAAGAGATGTTAGTAAAAGATGGAATGCTTTCACAATGTTGTTCTCTACCTAATCCACCTTTTTCTTCTGTGCACACCTGGACACCTATAGGTTACCAGCTGTCCAAATTGGAAGGAGGTAACATCCTTGTATGGAGGTTTTTGCTTCGCTTCCTTTCCAGACAAACTCTTCACAGCTTTTATTGGTTCAGTACTGAGTAAAGTCATCAGAATTTGTCGTCATATCCATTACATATGGAAAAACCTCAGACGTGTCAGTTTCTGATCAGTGTATCTATTCCAATGGCTTCTGATCAGTGTATCTATTTCAATGGCTTTGTTCACAGACTTTGACCTAATTTCACTAATGCCTAGTCTTTTGGGAAAAATCATGCTTGCACCTATTCATATTCTCTGCACAGACAAAATAGCCATTGAAATCAATAAACCAAGTAGTGGCATTCCCACCCATTTCCTTGGGATACATCAAAAATCAATTTTGCAGAATTCCAGGCTTCTCCTTTCCCCCACAAGGTAGCCCAATGCCGGAGTTCACTGTCCAGTCATCACAGAGTATTTTTTAACTGTTCTGATTTTTGTTTCAATTCACTGTGTTTTCTTTGTTAGTCTGACAGTTGGGTAAAATCTCACTGAGCTTGCGGTTACACAGGCTGTCTTTCAGTCGTGATAAGCATAAGAGGTAAATCTATTTTCAATGTGCATCTATGTGTGCAACACAACAGAATCATAGCAGATGCAGGCAGTGCAAACAGTCAGAGGATCACTTGGAGAATAAACCCAAGAAAAAAGATCTTTCCAGACATTGTGCTGGTGAAAACCTACCCCTGGAAAAAAGAAAAACCCAACCGAAACAAACCAAAACCAAAAGAGAAGTTATCTATTGTGAGATTTCTGATGTGTTCAAGAAAACCTGAGTTTTAGTACAGTTTTGTAAAATGAGATTTGTTTAAAACCCCATTACTGTAATTAACATTGCCTTCTATAAGAAGCAGCAACAAGCAGAAAGACACTGAACACTGATGAAAAGAAGCAGTGATTAAAACAATGAAAGGATGAAAGAACCAAAGAATCAAACTCTCACAAAGAAAAACAAAGGATGTTACCAATACAGTCTTATTGTTTCTGTGCTACCAACTACCTCTGATATTTATTTGGAGTTTTTAGGTTATTCAGTGTCAAAAAAGCAGGTTGATTTTTTTTTTGTCAAAGAAATACTTACACTCAATGACAAAAATGACATCAACGAGTCCACCTCACGATTTAATATCAGTAATTTTGAGTAAAAGATTGTCCATAAAATAGAAATTATTAATGTGAGCCATTCAAAATGAAAGCAAAAACTGATTGAGGAAAAAAATGTTATGGAAGTCTGGTTTATAGAGAAATGAATAAGTAAAATCTCCAGAGTTGGTGATATGCAGAGGGAGAGATGGTGGGTGGAGGGAAGGTTGTGGGGTTTTGGTTTTGTTTTAGTTTTAATTTTGAAACATTTTTATCATAATTTACCTTCGAATTCACTGTGTGACGATCAAAGATCTTCATCGGTTTTCTTCCTTTATTTCCATTCGTCAGCCTAACGTATTCTTACAAGAATAAGTATAAAGAACTTATAAAAGCACTTTTTGCAAGTATCAAGGAAATACAGGTAAGCCATGGTGCTCCATCACAAACTATTAAGTTTCAGCATCCTTCATACTGATTAGCTTTAAGGTAATTGAGACCATTTGATGTCTCAATGGCCAAGAACTTTATTTTTCTTCAAAGTTTATCATCAAAACTTCTATCTACCTGCAGTAACAACTTGAGGAACTGAGTGACTTTCCGTCTCATTTTCTACAGGGTGCTGAATATATTCTTTATAATAATAAACTTAAACCTGTCCAGGATAGTCTTATGAAAATAGAGCATATCATTGGCTGTATAGGAGAGTATTAAAGCTGTTCCCCTTTTCTGGTCAATTATATCGACTGTGATTCTGACATTTTCAAATGTATTTCTGCATTTACTCAAATTATACTAAACATGATTGTTAAGAAGATTGTCTTGGACTTCCAAAGACATGCAACGAGCCAGCTCACTTGTAGTTGTGTCAAAGTTAATTAATTTTTCTAAATCTAAAATGACTGCAGATGCATTCTGCTTTCTGTTTTGAATTAAAATCACTTATTCACCGCTGGGTTATTCCTAGTTTGTATTGATTTTAGGTTCAAAGTGTATTAACTTCAACTCTAAATTTTCTTTTAACCTGTAGAGAACATGGAGGGATCACAAACTCTGCTTAGAAACTTTCCCAAGGGCCTCATCCAAAGCTTAAAGAAACTTTCTCAGTGACTTCATTTCACCTGATGTCTTTGAAGAACTTTCTCTTTTATCCTTCAGGTTAAATTTTGAGGGAATGCTTTTATTCAAATGCAAAATACCCCAAACTAAGTGTAGTCTTCTTTCATCTGGAATTATTTGAAGTTTTGCAAATGCCTAAAAGCAAAAATAACAACAAAAATAGAAAGCAGGTATTTAAACATAATTTTTGTTAAAAAAAAATAATCTGTGGTGGCTTAGCCTTGACTAACAGCCAAAATCTCACCCAACTGCTCATGTCTCTCAGTGAGATGAGGGAGAAAATAGGAAGAACAAGAAAGATCACAGAATCATAAAATCTTAGAAAGGTTTGGGCTGCAAAGGACCTTAAGATTATCCAGTTCCACCCTCTTGCCATGGGCAGGGGTGCCTCACACTAGACCGTGTCACCCAAGGCTCTGTCCATTGAGATAGAGACAGGGAGATCCCTTATCAATTATCTTTGTGGACAAAACAGCCTTAAACTGAGAAAAAAAAATAAATAATATATTTAATTACTGATTCAGGTGCTGGTAAAGAAAAAGACAAACATTAAAGCAACATTTCTCTTCCTTTTCACAGAGTCAACGACACCTCTTCCCTCCAGTGACCGCCACCTCAGCAATGCTAGGCGTAGCGGGCAGTCACAAACAGAATGCAGCAGCTCCTCTCTGTTCCTCCCTCCTTCTCACATCTTTGCTCCAACATGTGCTCTTCATGGCAGCAGCTCCTTTGGGAATAGCCATAGGCAATGACATGGGATTCTCCATGGTCTGCAGCAGATGCCTGGTCCAGTGCCAGGTAATACCTTCTGCTCCTCCTCCTTCTTATCCTTCTCCTCCTCTTCCTCCTCCTTTAACATGCAAGATCATATGCATGAGCACGAACACAGGCACAGACATGGGCATGGGCATGTCAGCACCAACTGCTTTGATGCCTTATGTACTGCACATCTCACTAGTGCACAGATGCACTTGCAGAGAGAGAAGCACACTGGTATTTGGTCCAGGGTCTGTCACACTCTGCAAAGAATTGTCACCAGCATGGTGACACCTGCCTGCTGGACTACCTGCAATGGGCTCGACAGCATCAATCTAAACCTAGTGAGACAGAAACCATGTGACCAGAAAAGAAACAAGTAGGTTTGATGCAGTAATTACTCCTATGATAGCTCTTCCTAGGTAAGACAAATTGGTGATGACAATGTAGGGAAATTTGCCTCTCTAGCACTGTTTCCTGAATAAAATTTCCCATAGGTGTCAATCAGGCCATTTCACACTAAATTAGCACCATTTATTTTAAGTGTCTTTTGTACAATGCTGAAAGGTGAACCATATTTTGATTCAATCTTGTGAATATTCTGTAGTGTTAAAAGTTCCTATTTTCATGTAGGTTTTATAATTTCTTAACTAAAAGTCTTAGACATATGATCTTTAATTTCTCAGCCTGGTCCTGATCTGTAAACCTTAGCCTAAGAAGTATTTTTTACTCTTTTTACTATGTAATTAAAGTGAAAAATTGTTTTACTTTGATCATAGTCATATGTATTTCCTTTTCATTTTACTGTGTAGCTGTAAGTTCCTCTCTGCCTCATGTAGCACGTACCATACTTCGATACTTTGTTTTATTAAAAGAGCAAATGCCTTTTAAAATGGCTGTTTTATCTCTCACGAACTGTCAATATAATGCTATAAGGATGAGTGATGCATGGGACATTGCATAGACTTGTTAATTCTGCAAGTAGTTTTACAAAAAGGACAGGGCAACATAAAGCTGAGTATTTCAAAAGTAATATCCAGGCAAATTATTTTCCTTCTCATAACAGCAGCTACAAAATACAGTGTGCTAAAACAGGATATGGTGGGAGCTGGCCACTGACTGCAAGGATGACTTTTAATTCCTATCCATCATGAAGTTTTAAATATTCTCAGTTGTATTTCCAGTCCTAGTCCAAAGGCTTATTTCATTAAATAAAAATCATAGTTACTGCTTGGGACAAAGACTGTACCCCATGTTTCATCTTTCAGTGCTCTGCTCCCTTCACTGAAGTGTCATGCTCATTAAGAAGCATGGTAAAACTCCTTAGGAAGCTCTTTCAAGAAGCAATATTATGCTCACTGTTTTAATCCTTCCAGCCCCACATTAAATGAGCTGCATTTGTTTGGCAAAAACCCATGAAAGGTAGCAAGGCTTCTGTCTGACATGTTAGGCCTTGTCAATCAGACTTGTCTCTAGGCTTCCATGAAGGATGCTCAAAAAGTATCCACTATGTGGGTTCCAGACCTGGAAATGCAGCAAAGATCTCCTGACTATCTGAGAAAGGGATAGCTTTGGAAAAATTAAATAGGAAATCAAGCACTTAACACTTACATTATTAGGTTTATTTTAGGTTAATAACCTTAGAGGTGATGATTTTTTTAAATTATTTTTAAATATTTCAGGTTTGCTTATCTATATTATTTTTTCTTGTATTAATATTAGCTAATCTGGTTCCATAAAGCAAACTAAACCATTACAATGAGACTTGAACACAGTACATTTAGCCAAGTGCCTAATTCTTCTGTGTCTGCTACATTCTTCCTGAGCCGTCCAAATGCATAAACTGGTGTTTATAAGCTTGAAACTCTCTCAGTGTCTGAGATTTCACCATCTTCATGCACAGATGCAGATCACTTTGACTCGTTTGAACTACTTGGTGAGCCTCAATTTCCTTTCAGAGACAGGATCTAGCAGTGCCATTTGTGTTTCCTGGCAAGTCAGTGCCAGGTTCACATCTGCAGCCTGCTCAGCATGTTACAAGTAAAACACACTTAGGGTTTGAAATGATGCTGGTATCACCCACCTGCTTGTTAGCGAAGGGTAAGGAAGGACACCCCTAGGTCAAAAATGGTCCGCAAGTTGCTCCACCTGGCCACTGAGACAAGAAGAATTTGTGCAGAGCTCCTCTTGCACTCACCCTGACACATTCAGATAGGCTCCATACCGGGTACAGCTGGCAAGCATGAGCATCTGCTGGCACAAGGATAAACAAAACAGATAGTCATTGATGAAAAAGAAGAGTGAAGTAATTTGCTACCACTGTGCAGGGAGGTGGATCACCCTTTTGGACAGATGTTTGAAGGTGTGCAGGTGGCCAAGAGGAGCAGCTGTTTGCACCACGTGGGCAGGTAAGTGTCTGTGTTTCTGTGCACGGAGGAAGGATGAAGCATCCTTGTAGGAGCAGAGGGGAGTAGTGGCTCTTGGAGGGAGGTGAGGCAGCTGCTGCTCTGGAGTCATCAGAAGGAAGGACTTCCACAAGCATACCTGGCACTGCCTAAAGGTTGGATCACCCTGGACCCTATAACCTATTGGTTATTGTACTGTATAACCTCCATTGCATGAAGTGCCTGAGCTCTTTGTTAAATTTCACCTTAGTCACTCTGACCTCAGCTGAGCTTTACACAACTGCACGGGACACAGGCTTGTAACACTGAGAAAATTTAGTAAAGTCTCAGAGGTATCAAATAAACCTGAAATTACTTTAAATTTGTAACATAAGAAGCCTCTTCTTTCTGGTCTCTTGGTTAGAAAAAAAAATAATAGATGTATATGGAATATCTCATTTAGGGCTTTTTTCTTGTGAGTTCTCAGATTTTATTCCATACCACTTTATTCACTCCTTACTGAGACTTTTCATCAGACATACAAATTGGATAATGCGAGGCCTCTTTTTAAAAAGTGAAAGAAATGGGTGAGCCTTTGCTAGCGAGCAAACCTATTAAATCAGCTTCTGTGTAGAAGCAGTTTTCAGCATTAGCAACTGGATACCACCCATTAGCGTGACTTAGTGCAGCTGTGAAATGCTGCCAAACTTTCCTAATACAATTATTATGTAGCAGCATTGCATAAAATAAACCAGGGCTGCCCCTGTAAGCTCTCATTTGTAACAATTCTGTTTTCAAAAGCTGATGAAGACCATCAGGAAATTCTGTGGTACAAAGTAGATCTGGGAAAGCTCAAAGAGTCCCATGGGAACAAATAAAAAACACTGCAGTACAAGACTTCTTATCAAATTAAAAGCCTGTTGCATTTCTGTGTTGGTGCTTGATTTCCTAGAGAAAAATGACAAAACATTCTTTTCTGTGCAATTAAATAAACATGAATTCCCAATGTCTGCATGTTACAAATCAGGCTGCAGAAACTTATTGTAGTTTTCTTGCTGAGCACTCAGAAAAAAATAACAGTTCACAGAGGTTTGTTGATTTAAAAAAGGATAAACTTTGTGTTAGTCTAATTCTCTAAGTGAGGATTAAAAATAGATGGGGTGCTTTTAAATAATGGTGGTGGGGTTTTTTTCTACAGAAGCCAGGAGACTGTACACTGTGAGTGTAAACAGATGGTTCAGAAGACACTCACCTGATGATAACTTTAAATAGAGACCTGCAAATCCAGCCAGGAGCTCAGGAAGGATCCTTAAGGCTATACTGCATTGTGTTAGTCCACAAGATCTTTACAATACATGTCATTCCAAAATCTCAGGCAAGGACTTTGCTATGCGATGTTAACATTTAATACATGTATTTATGTCCCATATACTCAGGTAATAATGAAAGGTATATTGCTTCCTTGCCTGTTAACGCATTTAAGGTTTTGTAGCTTGTGGTCACATTCTGAAGGCTTTGCTCAGGGCAGACCCCTGCTGCTACAAACAAATCTTTATCTGTAACCACCTAAAGTGGAGGGTTTGTGCAGCTTTGTTCTCCCTCTCATTATTTTCTAACTCCTTCCTTGCAGACTTTGGCTCTTTCACCATTCACTTAATTACTAAATATCACTTGCAAAAACAGATGAACTAATAAAAAATATTTGTTCATTGCATTCTTTTCAGTCAAGTCATAACATGCAACTTTTTCATATTTGTTTTTCTTCCTATTCTTTGACTGCTAATAAGTAACACTGCTACCTAAAAACTGTATCATGTAATGATATTATTATTTTACCACTCATTACTTTGGTATTTAAACCATTCATCGTTCAGGACAGCATTTCATCTCATTGAAACCTTTCACTTCTTTATTGAAGATGGTCTTCACAGGATAGTGTTTGCTCTGCCCTTTTGTGTTAACAGAGATGTGAGGAACCAAACATATTTTGAAGTGTTATATACTGTGACTCATATTTTGCTATTAACAAGTTGTGCTGGGTTTCTATCCTTGTTATAGGATGAGCAGGATCAGCATTGGTGGCTTTAGACTTTGAAGATACTTAGCTGACCCAGTTAATTTCAAAGAGAAAAGACAGGGATCTCTAGAGGCCAAACCCTGGACAGTTTGTTTGATAGAACGAAGATTTTCTGGAGCACTGCTGTATTCTTGCTAAAAACACCACATGGTTTTTAACCTGAAAAGCAAAGGTGATGGCTATGGAGCTATTTCTACAGTCAGTTTGTCAAAAAATCTCTGTTCTTTCAGCAAATCCACTTGATGAAGCAGATGTGATCTCATAGTTTGCTTCCACCAAAAGGAAGCAAACTATGAGATCATATATTTGATCACTATCATCCTTTGATGTGATCATAGTGATCCTATGATCACTATCATCCTTTCTCACCTTCCCCCTGACCACTTAACTTTTGCCACTTGTGGACTATTTTGCCACTTTATCTCACTAGGCAACTGGAATAGGATGTGGGTAGAATTCTGCAGGATTATTGAGCTCCAGCAAGGAAGAAAGCATCATGACCTGGGCAAGGGCAGAGATTGTTTAATGGCCTTATTTGATAAGGGAAAGAAGAAACTGGAGTTGAAAAAGCTTAGATTGGCTCAGGATCTTTCACAACTGTTTACAAAAGAATTGAGGTGATATTTCTCTCCTTAATCTGATCAGAAAAGTCCAAGATGACAAAAAAACCCTAGGACATTTACAAGGAAGTTCTTTGGCTTTAATTCTGTGTAAGTATTTCTGAAGCACGAATTCTATCTTGTGTTTGAGCAGAATTAAAATAAAACACAATAAAAGGGAGGATTGCCAAGGAGTGAAAAATACTATCTCATCACTTTCACCTGGTTGTACTTATTTTCCCATTTGAAGTCCGTATCTCTCTGCGTACTGTAAAGGTCAATTACATTACAAATGTGATCATTTTTCTGTTTTAATTAGGTTCATATGCATAGTTGCATTTATGTGAAATTTTACTATAATTATTCCTGCAATCTGGTAACTTCCCACCACTCCAGCCGCACAGAGTTGCTGGAGAATCAAACTTGACAGGAAATGTGGGAGTTAATTTTGTCTATAGGGGATCCTAAGTTGCCATAGAGATGGTAAAAGCCCTGGTTCTTTATATTTAAAAAAAAAAAATCCCAGGGAAATGGTAGGAGCCTGAGGAACTGTGTTTTTCTAATGGTCTCTAAATGTTGGAATGGTCGCATGAGTCAGGGACAGCCAGGTGCATCTTAGAACATATCAGGAAGCACTGATAGAAGGTACTGAATCACAACCTTTGATGCACTCTAGTTTTTGGGAATTGCAATAGTGGAGGAAAATTAGCTGGCCTTCAGATACGCAGAGACTAACCTTCTCTAACCATAAAGGAAATGCGATTGGTGCAGCCACACCTCAGGAGAAACAAACTTTAGACACTCTTGCTGCAAGCTCCAGGTTTACTGGAATAAACCTCTGAATTCTGGTGCATGGAAGTTTGAATAGAAGACAGTCACTGTTATTCCTTTTCTAATGTCCTTTTTTTATTACTTTCCAAGCTTTGATTCACAAAGCATGCTTCTGGTCATAAAAATTGCTACAGTGTTTGTGCCAATCAAAATAAAATGATGGGGAGTTATGTCGCA
>JBCJKH010038872.1:0-94784 GCA_039877255.1 Loriculus beryllinus
TAGTGGGCCTGTTTCTTTGTAGGGATAAAACCAGTTTCTTTTAAAGTATTATCCTGAGGTTGATTTCGTCTGATCCTCTGAAGCTTATTGGAGATGGATTTGTAAACCTCTTTGAAACATGACTGAAAAGAAGAACAAAGAATGGTTACTGAGAAGATTCTGGGGCCCATCAGACTTTTTCTTTTCTGTCTGACTTATCTATCCCTGAGGTGCCTTGCTATTCCTTCAGATTTGCATGTCCTTTTGTGAATACTTCATTTAATAGCCAACTTTGCCTCAATGGTGTAGCATAGTAATATTTTTAAACAGCATTTACTTATCGTCATCAGAATTTGTTTCATCAGAAATAAGTCATGTCAACTGTTACTTTGCAGGCAATCATTGAGGGTTTTTAACTTTCAGTTCCCTCTTTAAAACTTTAATTCATATCTAGGAGGAGTAAGTGTCTGACCTGGGGGTTATTAAAGGAGTACTGGCTCCTACTACTATCCCTTAAAAATTTGTGTTGTTAATAGTTGTTCGTTTAATTGAGGTAATGTTCTTTCTAACTGAATGATCATCAGCCTTATTTATCCTCATCAAGGAGGAAACCAAACTAACCTTTTTAATTATCTTTCTCTTTGTCCTGCTTTCCGCTTTGTCCAAGTCTTCAGTAGATATTGTGTGTGGGTAGTTGTATAATTATAATGAATCTGTGGTTTTCAAGCAGTTTTTCCTGCATTTCTGCTTTATAAGCTGGGAGCTCCTCAAGAGTCATCGGAGATCTTTCAGTGATCCCTGGCTCCTAAAATCCCAAATGTCTGATTTATCAGTGAACAATTCTGAGACCATCTTTCAATTTTCAGAACAAAAGCATTTAACCTGTGCTAACAGTATTCAGGTTTGGATGTACTTTTGCACCTTTTTGTTGTTAGGATGGAATTTTCTTGAGAAAAAGTGTTGCGTACCCTGCAAGAGATTCTTTGATCTGTGCTACAAGAGAATTGAGTGTTGTGTTTTGTTTTTTTGCTTATTCCTTACTCCACTAAGTGAGTTTGTTGAGAATTTGGCAGCAGCCCATGTTTTGAAAACCCTACACAAGGTGATTTTGAAAAGTTCTGACCTCAAAGAAGAACCCAAACAGTGCTCCAAGAATCAGTGAAGAGCCTTGAGAATCAAGAATGAAAGGCTTTTTTGCTTTTAGCACTTCAGATTAAGCAAGTCTTTCTGGTCTATCTATCTCCAATACACATGCTCAAAGTGTGCTTTCATTTCTGGTGCAGTGGTTCACTCCTTGGAGACATTATTCTCCCTGATGCAAGAACTAAATTGGACGTAAGTGTGTTTTGCATAAAATCTTATGTAGGACAAGTCTTCTGGGCTTCAGTCAAGCAAAACTATGCAATTTATTAATATGAGAAAGTAAAGCAGTAATTAACTGTAACAGCATAAAGGTTTTGTATCACCTCATTCTATTTTTATTTAATACAATACATTAAGACTTAGACTGGATTTGGCTTCAGCGACAGAGGTTTGAAGTGCAGCAGAGATGGATGAATCTTGATTCCCAATAAGAAATGGAATGAATTAGGTAGGGGAGGTCACGATTATTGTACAACTTCCTGGTACCTGCTTTTTGGAAGGCACATGCAGTATCCATCTCCATAGGCTTTTTCCTTCCCTGGCCTCTCTTGGGCAGCTCGTGCTTGCAGAGGACCATGATGAAAGGGTGGAAATTCTTTCTAGGCATGTGGCAACTATTTCAGGGGAAAATAACTTTTTTCCTGAATTGTGATCATTTGTGCCTTAAATCTGTTTGAGTGCACAGTTTATCATATGTTGTTACCATGTTAATTCTTTTCTTTAAGACTGTCCAAGATCATTCTTTAAGCCTTATCTTGCCTAGTTGTTCCCCTGTTACTGGTTATTTTAAGAGCACGTATGACCCATCCTAAGACTGCATTTTGGAGACTGAACTTGAGTCCATTGCACAACCATCTCATTCCAGGCACAGCTGCTAATTTAGTCCATGTCTTGCTGCTTCAGCTTCTCATCCCTGGTATGAGTATAACCAGATGAGATCCCTGGTTTATGTCACAGCTTTTAAATGAAATAGTAGTTCTGAAATGAAGAGGACCTTTTAAATAGCAAGATGTCATGGTTTAACCTGGCAGGCAGCTAAATACCACACAGTCACACACACACCCACCCCTGACCAATGGGATGGGGGAGAGAATTGGGAGGGGAAAAAAGTAAAATTCATGGGCTGAGACAAAGACACTTTGAAAGGACAGAAAAAGAAGTGATAATAATGGTAAAAGAATTAGAATGTACAAAGCAAGTGATGCACAATGCAGTTCCTCACAACATAATTCTTATCCTAAATCCAAACGAAAGCACTGTACCTGCTACTAGAACATAAACTAACTTCATCCCAGTCAACACCAAGACACTAGGTAAGGCCTTTCCACGTAAGGTGGCATAAATCAGTAGCAACTAGAATGCTGAATTCACATTGTACAGTGTTAGAAAATAAAGATCATGAGGGAGAATAAATACCCCCCACCTGCTCTTAATTTATTTTAAACAGCAAAACAAATGAAACCCTAATTAAGCTCATAAGTCATAGTGTGAACAGAGTCCAGAAAAATGTCAGTTCCAATAAATATGACAACAGTATTGGCATAAATTCCACGGATTTATACAATTGGCAGCACAATAAGGCCGCCTTTAGTTGATCTTGAGACATGACTCAAAATGTGAAGAATGAGAAGAGAAGTACAGATAAAGGGATTTCCCCCCCCACACACACCCCAAATGCTGAAAGGGTAATTTTTAACACAATCAACATTTTCATTTTAGGTTAATGCTGAAAGAACTCAGTGGGTTCACACAATCAGCTGAAGTATTCAAGATAATCTGTACTGAACTGTCGCAGAGCTGGATTAAGTAGATTCTTATACTAATCAGATTATAATAACCCAGAGCATGGTTCACAGTCTTCATAATCAGCTCTTGGTAATGAGTTCTGCATTACTGTCCCTTAGATAAAACTTTTCTGGAGAGAGAGAACTTACTGTTGAGAATTTAAAGTCTACACTCGTATTTTTTTTTTTTGCAACCTAGGCTATAAGAGAGGAGTGATGGATGCACTAAACAGTGGGGGCCACCTCAGAAAGTTTGTGACAACTTTTCTGAGAGCCTTTTAGTGTGAGTGAAATACATCCCATGCAGATGAGTGCAAAGAGAAATTACTTGTGCTGTAGGGAATTGTTTCAACCTGCAGACCACATGGTTTCTCTTCCTAAATGATATCACCTTTCTGTGTGGTGGTGTGCTTGCTGTTATGAGCTGCTGCACTGGCATCCTGGTGGCAGTGGAAGAAAATCAGCTATGAGCTTGGCTCTGTGTTTTTGCCCTCTATGTAGCTCCATGAACATCAGCAAAGCGCTTTTTGAAGCCTGGGACTCAGACCTCAGAGACTGAAAGACCCATTCCCTAAAAGTACAACAGCATCTGCATAGAGCAGCACTCATTTTAAATGAGTTTTGACCTGAGATATTTTTCATCCTTTAATTAAATAACATCAGTGTTCAAATAATAAATACTGCCTGTGAAAGAATGTGTTTATAGACATTCAGGTGATCTCCATGAGATTAATTGGCCTACAATAAAGCTGTAATTTGCCCTTTAAGTAGGATGAATGATCTAGATTTAAAAAATCTGAGCTCCTTTTATTTTAGAAAATAGATGTTCTTTTCACATCCCACAGTTTTAAAAATAATTAATCATGAAATGTCATTCAGCTCACATGGAATAGCTTCTGACAAACTAAAAGACCTTGTACCATAATTTTGTGATTTAAGCTTATACTAGTGCATGTTAGAAGTGCATATGTGTAGGTTAATCGTAGTCTCTCTGGCCTTATTTACAATGAGATTTGTCTTGACTTTGACTATTTCAACGTGTATTGAATCATTATTTCTAGAAACCTAGCCACAAGGTAACTCGCTCAGTGTCCACATCAAGCTGCTGCCTCTGTTTTCTGGTAGTGATGAATCCCATTATCTGAATTTCCTTATTCCTACTCTGATGACTGGTAATAGATAAAAGTATCTGGGGAAGGATCTGCAGTATCTTGCGAGATGAATTGCCTTGGGGTCAAGGTTCTTAGTGAGTATCAACTGCTATAAAATAAGCTGAATTCGGGAGAACTTGGCTTTCATGCACTGAGTTAAGGAGACAGACTTTATTTTCCATTGCCTTGCACTTTGTGTATCTATGTGCAGTGTGCACTTGTACAATTCTATTTTTCTTTGGTAGCAATTGCTTATGGCCTCACACATACATAAGCAACTAGACAAGGTTCTGGGAATTTGTGCCATTGCAAGATTTGGTTCATTTTTAGTCCTGTAAATTCCCTTCGATTTCTGTTTAATGACAACTGTGTAAACCTTTGCTTAAACTCTAAACCAAACAGCACCTAAGTTTCAAAAAGATATTTTTACCTTAAAAACACAGTGTAGGACTATGCACTTCTTGAGTTGTGTTTGAACTGGATGTAAGTGCTATGAAAATAGCTTTTCATGTGATGTTTCTGGTTCGTGGCTAACCAGGCACTGTGGCGAGTCTCCTGCAACTGCCCTTCCCATGAAATTGAGAAGGATTCAATTTGTGGACCAAGGTTCAGATCTGCTATAAGTAAACCATGCAGTTTTGGAGCAGTGTCCCAGATTTCTGAGTTTTCAGAAGTTAAAATAAGAAAAAAGACTGGAAATTACCTGAGTTTTTTAGAGTTTATCTGCCAGTGCACTGCTGTTCGTTATTTTCCCTTTCCTGTGATATGCTCGCTCCAGTTTTAAATAGGCCTCGTAATGTACTTGGGTTACCATCAGAATGGGTTGCCATCAGAAAATCTGCCTTCATCCTAAAGAGTTGTTAGGGGTATGCATGTAATACTAAACCCAATACCAGGAAGTTCTGGTTCATTCAGATGCTTTGTATCTTTACAACTAAGTATATAATTTATCAGAGTGGTATGACTTCTCTTCAAACATGGATGATTTTGTGTCAAGCTTATTCAGTATTCACTTGTTTTTATTAATTTCACCTTCAGCTTTCTAGAGTGTTGCTGAATTAATGTATAAATTGTTTTTATTCATAAGTGTAGTCCTGGGTATGTAAATCTGCTTTCTGTAAGGATAAATATGAAGTTGAATCTATTTGCATAAGAATCTTATTTTCATATATTTACTCCCAACTTTTTACTGCCTTTAAAATCCTGTTATATTGTCCCTTGATTAGGGCTGTGGAGATGCCCTTGATCATTACGCTAGGAAACTGCAGTTGTCTGAAGTGAATGATTGTAATTACAAAAGGGAAGTAAAAAGATAGTTTTATATTGACCAGGAATTTGATATCATAAAATGGATTTCTATAACTTGTATAATTATGTCTTTGAGCAAACTATTTAAATGTAGTTGGTTCACTTAGAGGTGTAGAGGAAGTATAACTAATCATCTTGGGAAGAGAAAGAGTCCATAATAAATCAGTGCCTCAGTTTCCCCACCTGTGAAATGGACATGATGATCTTCTAACTTTTTTAATCCTTTCTATTTAGATATTTGGCTCTTCAGAGCTGAAGCTGGGTGCACTCAGTGCTTGGCATATTGGCACTTAACACAAAGTCTCAGAACAGAAATTTTAGGATATACTGCTGCGGCATCATTGGTTGAAATTAATTAGCAGATCATTTATGATACTGCTTTTAAGAAGTCTTCCTGTTCCAGTATACATGTTTAAGAAAAAAACAAACAAATTCCTACCCCCACCTTCCAAATAAGATCTGAGGAATCCAAATTTTAGTCCTGCTGAAGTCAATGGCAAAGTTCCCACTGACATCAAAGAGACCAGAAGTTGGCTGTTCATGTATGGAGATTATTTTTTCAATAAAAGCAAGCAAAGCCAGCTGAAAACAACTTGGGCAGCTCACATAGTTGCTGGTTCCCATATGCCACAAATATTTTACTATTTGGTTTGTGTCCATTTCTCATCATAAATTTGATTCAGGCAGTTATTCAGCTTCCTAGTAGGATCTTTGGAGAAGAAACTGTTGTGGAAAATAAATCACTATGACCTGTATAAAATTATTTTCTTAATGATTTCATATTTTCAGCTACACCTTTTGTAAATCATTTAATGTGATAGGAAGTAGCATACATGAAAGAAGCAGCCTCAGTTCTCCTCAAGTGGCTATGTGCTTGGTTTCTGTGATTCATATAGGATTCACTTATGCTTTACTTTACTATTATTACTTATTGTAACTTTGGTCCCTTGGATAAACTTCTGGAGAAAATTTATTCTTGTGTTGAAGTCACCATCTCCATGGAAAGATTTAACTGAAACTGTAAAAGCCATTGCACTCCTGCTAGTTTCTGCTGGAAAAGTTTATGGGTTTTTTTTCTCTTTCCCAACCATTACTTACCCAGATAAAGAGCCTGTATGTTTTTATAGCAGTGACTTTTTCCTTCCTGACCTGTCTGGAGGGAAATCTAAAGCACGGGCGTTTGAGAGTTATCAGCCGTGTGCTGTGGTCTGTGATTTTCAGGCTGTTTGGATATTGAAGCCCTAAGGGAAATCTCTGATTGTACTGCATGGCCTCTCTCATTCTTGACACTCGGAACAGTTGACAGGAAAGGCATTAATGACCAGGTGAGCAGCCCAAATGAATTTGTTTAGTTTAACTCATTTTTATTGGAGGTAAAGTCCTGGCCAGCAACTGAAACAGGGGTGGAACTATTCTTGAATCCAGAAGTTTACAATACTTGTTATTTGAGTCTTTTTTACTGCCACAGATGAGATTGCCTGACTTGTACTTTAGGAGATGTTTTGGGAGAAAAATCAGTATATATAAATGAAATATATTATTATTACTATTACAGGGTTTTCCATAACTTTTATAGTTCATAGGCTGTCAGCGTTTTCTTTAGAAACCCTGTATTTTAGGTGTCTGCAGTTTGGCCTTGAAGTTGTCCTCAGTTAAAAGTGAAAGAATAGAAACAAGCTTGCTCCTCTTCTCTCCCTCCCTTTTTCTCATAAAATGAAACAAGCTCTTTAGAAATCTTTACATCACAGAGGCTCAAATAAATGACAGTGTTGGCTTGGGGCTTTGTCATTCTCTAAAACTAGAAAAAAAAAAAAAAGAGAAACAACCCAACCAACAAACAAACCTCAAACAGATGCATTGTTTCCCTTTTACTTTGCTGAAAATCCCAGGAAATCATCGCCTTGGTGGGGCTGATCTAGTTGTTTATGTGGATTTGGTGGGTCTGAGCATTTTGCCACCCAAAATTGGTGACTGAACTCCCTATATTGGAAAAGAAAGCTTGCATAAAGCAATAGGATGACAGCTTGGGGGAATGTGCCAAAATTAAAATAACATGTACATCCTTAGCAGTGTTGGTGACAAGAATGCCTACAGGCTGGTTTTGTTTGTTTACAGTGGGGGAACTTGTTGAACAGTTCTGTTGTCAGACTTTGGGCTGTGATTGTGTACCTCTGAGAGACAAAGATAATTGTTCCGGGCACAGATTTAGGGTGATTGAATTCAATAATTTGCTGTATTTCATATCAGCCAAAACCCAAAAGAACGTGACTTAAAAGAAAAATATCAACATCTTTTGAAAATGTCATTTTTGTTAAAAATCATGGGACTTTTTTTTATGCCCAAGTGATGTCTTGGGGGAAATGGTTCGGAAAATGGGGATATCTCAATATTTTAATTCATAAAAATTAATATAGTTTTCATTTTTCCAGTCCCACATTACATCAAAAGTGGAAGAGCTGAATAAAATCGAGCCAATTCCCCCCCTGCCTTCCAGGCAAAACGTAGAGAAGAATATTTGATCATGTCAAATTTCAGGAAAAATAAGAAGCAGTTCTGTGTGAATATTTGAGTTTTGTGTGTGAGGTATGAACCTGGAAATGGATAACTTCTCACCACAGAACAATATAATGGACAGGCATACGTGTGATTTTCTTCTCCTGTGCTGTATCTGTATGAGAAAGCTATCCAGATCTTTCAAGCAGATAGTTATATATTCATCAGGCTTCTTCTGACTAGGCTCAGCAGAGACTGTTTGTTCATCCAACGTTTATAGCTGTAGCTCTTTTTTGGATGTGATCTTTTTTACTATCAGATAAACTGGAGTCTAATTTAATGTAATTGAAGACAGTCTGTCCAGTAAAGAGAATGTGTTTTCTGAGATTTCCAACCACAGTCAAAATACTGCTGGGATTGTTCAGAGAATGTGTTTTAGTTTACTGTGCCTAAACACATTATGTGTTTCAGTTTGAGAACAGAGTAAAGAGAAACTAACTATATATATGTGAAGTTAGATTTAGATGCCAGTAGTTCTGTTTGAATAATATCCACCCTGTTTCAGTCTGACTTGCAGTTATTCTCTGAAGGAAATTATTGTGACCTTGAGGAGTGTGGGGAAACAATTTTCTTTTGTTTTCACTAAATAGCCCTCTAAGAAAGTTATGTTTAAAAGCCACAACCAACCAAAAAGATAAAACAAGCTTTTTTTAAAGGAAAGAAATATTTAAGTGTTACAAGCAAAATTAATAGAAATAAATGCTTTTAATTGTGGGAAATGTGCAGAAGTTAATTTTCTGAGGATATTTTAAACCTTGCCTCAGCCCTCAGCATGCCAGCAAACTGCTTTATATAGCTTGTGTTGGAGGAGCTGTGTTAGTAATTGATGCTGGAGAACTGGAGACTGCCATGTCAGACTCTCATGATTGCTACGTTTGTTGGCGTGTGCATTACTAATGGCTGGATAGCAGTCCCCTGCTGTAACATACATTAAAGACTACTTGTGTTAATTACAAGGAAGAAGTAGGCAAAAGTGTACTTGGGATGTCATTTTTTGTCAGCTGAAGTCAACGAACCCAAGTCTAGCAAGTGCTGTAACCTATAATATTCATGTACCACATAGTCATATGCTGCAATTTGTACATCTGTAGCCATCTGCAGTAATTCTGTTATCTTGGCTATTGTGTGCTGTGTGTGCTTTTATTTATCTTTAGATCTTTCAGTATTTTATTATGTTCTCACTGAGGCAGAGGGATTGTTGGGCACCCAGTGAAAAGAACAGAGGAGGGCCCTGTGTTCCATTTCTTCAGTGTGTGATAGATAAAAAGATGCTGTCTAGCTGCAGTCTCAGTTATGTACAACATGTCAAGGATGAGAGTAGATTACTGCAGTCAGGACTGCCCAAGGCTGGAATTAGTTTTACTGTTCCTTCTATTAAATTAAAAAATAACATGATTGTTGACAAGATTTCAGTCCTTGAGAGCAGGGAAGAAAGAGGAGCTAAAAGCAGTGCAAGTGGCGTGTGGATTTAGGGAGAAACAGTATTTTAATAACCTTGATTCTTCAAGTGTAAGACATGCATCTGTAGGACAGATTGTATCTAATAGCCGCCAATAGTGCACCAGATTGCTGCTCAGTGCACCTGTTTGCATTTTACCTTCAGATGTCTTCACTTGTATTTTATCTTTTTGTCTTCTCATGCAAGTTCTTGTGATTAGTTATGTTGCATCCACAAAATATCTTTACTAATGGCACACAAGAAAATCCTTACAGTGGTGCAAACCAATGGATGCGCGTAATTTCTATGCAGACAGCCCTTTCCTATCTTTGGGAGACTCAAGGGGAATGATACTCAAGGGCTATGATACTTCGTGTAATACAGGATCAGTCCTTAGGTTTCTCTTCTGTGATGTGCAGTGCCTAAGATCAGTGCAGATGGTTGATACTGCAAATTCCTCTTTACAGAAAAGTAGATGGTACTTTTGTGAAGAGGATGCAGCTGGAACCCATAGAAGAGATTAAGGAGTGGGAAGCAATCATTTATCTGTCCTGAATTTTCCCTCACACAAGTATTTCTTTGAATACAGCAGCTCACATTTGTGAGCATTAGGGCAACCAGTATCTGCGTCAATTAAAACCAAAATACTAGAAAATAGTGCAACCTGGAAAAACAAAAACAAGTAAAATATGCCTTCTAAGCAGGCCCTACCTTTGTGCTCTAAAGCTCTGGTACTGGAAAGCTCTTATTAGGCTGGGAGCACTTTCCAATAACAAAATCCGGCAGAATCTGAAGTCTCTGAGGGTGTTAATGAGGAATTTTGCTGGCCCTATAATGGAGACAATGATCCAAAACTCCTTTAAATCCGAAGAAGGACTGTAGCTATTTTAAATGGATTTGGGATCAAGCCATGAATTCTGTAACGATGATCACTTTGTAGGCAGATTGAATTGGATATGCCAGACACTAGTTGATTTATGTTACAGCTCAGTTTCAGTTACAGCTGTCCTTACGCTGAAGCTCGGTATAGGTCCAGTGCAATATAGACGGAGTGTAATGACAACAGGTCCATTTATAAAATGGCATTAAAACTCCTTGCATTGAAAGGTCATACTGAATATCCTTAGTGACCAGATTGCTAAAGGCTGCCTTTACAGGTATCAGACATTAAAGGTTAGATATTCCTGAAACATACTGATTCACCTGAGACATTGGCCTTTTGATTCTGCTGCTCTTCCTGCTCTTCTGAGGTTGACCGTGGAAAGAACTAGGAGAGTGCCAGGGCAAACAACGTGAGAAGACAAGTAGGAACATAACTCCAAAACAAGTCTGGTTGGATCAGTATTTTGCTGGTGGGAAATAAACAGAAATGAATCATTGCTGTCTAAGAAAGAAATAAGAGGCCTAGCTGTATTATTGAGGTCCTGCTGCAAGTGCTTAGAAGAGTCTTGAGCTACTCTTTACTCTCCACTATGTGCCTTTTAATTAAAATGCACCTCACGTAGACTGGGTAGCATCAGAGGTAGCTGATTGTTGTGTTAAACAGTTTGATGCAGCATAAAAGACAATCATGTAGGTAAATAATGTTCCAGATGGGCTTTGCTACTTTTGAAAGTTGTATTTTCTGTCATTCCTATAAGGTGGAGTACTTTTAGACAGATGACAAACTTGTACACATGGCTGAGTCCAAGAGGAAGAAAAGGATATGTGTTACCTCTTTCTTCTTCTCATCTTTCTGTCTCCTTTCCCAGGCTCTTTGGCTTTTTGAGCCTGTGGAGCATGAGGAGACCATAATGAAAGACTGGCCATAAACTAGAACATTATATTCCTTTTCTTTCTATTAAGGCTCAAGGCTGTTTCACTGTGGTGCTTTAAAATTCTGATTTATTAGTGGGCACAACATGGGCTATCCCTTCCGATGATCAAGGTTCCCACTACGTAAATTGCAGCCTTATGATACAGTTTTATGAGAGTGCTTGTGTGATGTTCCCATTAACTGCAGGAAGGCCTTTTGTGTACAGGGCAGTCCAAGAATTCCAGTGATAACATTTATGCCCCTGATAACTTATTGTGCTGAACAGAATCTAAATACATCTCCAGGAAAGGCTGTTTTTCCTCTTTCTCCTATTTTCCTTTTTTAGAAATACTTGATTCTGAATTACTTGCCATAAGAGTTTGGGAAAGAGCCTCTCATCTATGTAAGAAATGACTTTGCATTTTTTTTTAACAAACTACTTGTTAAGTATTCCTAAATAAGCAGTAGATGATATGGACATGGGGCAGACATGCATAGCAACTGTCATTCTTGGTTATGAGGTTACTAAACGTTCTTAACTTGTAAGTAGCGGTTGGAAGGATTCTCTTGACTTATTTGGACTGTGTATCACTCTGTGACAGGTTAGTCATCATCTGTTTATTAAAAAATACATTTATTTTTAAGGCTATTAGCCACTTATTAAAGTATTTATAAACTCTAAAAAGGAGGTCTTAATTGGAAGTGTTGCCCCATTGGACATATTCCCATGAACACTAGCAAGAATGTTTCCAAAAATAACATGTTTAGCAAAAGAAAGAAATCTCCATGACATAAAGCATCCCGACTAGCACTCAGATGACACTGGAATAGTTGCTGTAATGTCCTGAGACGCTGTGTTCTAAAACTGGACTGTCTTTCTTTTTAATGACGTGGTCATGGCGGAACAGGAGTCCTGTGCTCTGCACTCACTGAAGTCACTGGGAGTTTCCCTGTTAGGTTCAGTGGGAACAGAATGGGGTGCCTCTGACCCTATAAAACTATTGTCATGCAGCAATTTGCTTAAGGCTTTTGGGTTTGGGGTTGTAATTTTTCTGAATTTATAGACAGTTATCCTGATAATTTGAATTGTGCAGCCAGCCAATTCTGTTTGTGTCTCATTAAAGTTTTGCTAGCTCTAAAACCATTTCCCCTATTTATTTAGTATGTTTTACTTAAAAACAAGAAAAGAAAAGATGACAGTTTAATTATAGGGTGCCTGTGTCACAGGAACTTGCTGGAGTGTGGCATACTGGTGTGTTGCTTAACTACTAGCCCCTGCATCTTCTCAGGATGTTTAAAAATCCAGGTTACCACACAGTGACATTTCAGTGAAGTGCAAGAAAGAGGAAGGAGGGGGGTGGAGAAGCATTTCCATTGAAGGGAGAACATAAGATCTCTCATTCTTTGCCCATTTTAAATTGTTGTACTAAGTCATTGACAAGTGACTTTGGAGATTTTGCAAAGTTCTAATGACCATAGCTGCATTCCTCAGACCATTAGATCAGTTTCCAGAGGGACCTATTGCTGATTTCAGGAATCACATGGAAAAACTATGCTCCAGACAAACAGCGCAAACTGTAAGCTGAGTAATTATGGAGGTATTTAAATTTATGGCAGAAGATGCCTTTATGTAGCACTTTATGATATGGTCAGATGAACCAGCCAGCAGGCAGCAATACCTTATCAGGCTACTTGTTCCTCTCTTCCTGAGTACGCTGCAGTGTGCTTTGGGTTTGCTTTGACAGCTGTTTTGTGCAGCTGCACGCGAATATTTTGGTTGAATTTTAGTGTAAACTTTTAGCTGAGGAGAAAGAGGAAAACCTGGTGTCATGTGGAAAGCGGTGAAAGACTGAAAGGTTGAATGAACCACTTATTTGAAACTTTTATCCTGGTTGTCTTTGGGAAAAAAAAAAAAAACCATACAGAAAATTCAGAGCTCCAGCTTCTCAGGAGTGCTGTATTTATTACACTTCTAAAAGCACAGCCTTGAAGCTGCCTATGTATCATATCTGCAGTCTCAAGAGTGTGCTGGCAGGCTGGCAGAGCAGCTTGCCCCAGGCTCTCAGCCCTCCTGCCAGCCCAGGCTGCCTGGTGCTGCAGAAAGTGCTGGAGGAGGGCGGCTGCCTTGACACTGTTCTTGCACAGCACTAATAGCCATAGCAGAGCCAGGAGCCTGCCTTAAATTACAGTTGGCTATTTTTCTGTCACTGCTGTATCAGCAACAATATCTCTATCTGCGTTATGTCTGGAGACATACAGAAAGCTCCACTAACTTCCATTTTCTCATCTAACAGCTGAACTCAATGGTTTAGTCTCATATTACTCAACTCTGTAGCTGGAGTTAATGGACCAGGACTAATTCCAGACTGGTTCTCAATTCTTTGGATGTGGCTGATGCACAAAATAAATAGTTCTGGCACTCTGACACTTCCTGTGAATGAAAAATGACACTAAATAGTTACATGAATTTCATCCCCATTCATGCAACAGACTAGAAGTTCATATTTGGCAAATATGCAGGAATGGAAGAAAAGATTCATATCAGAAGAAAAATGTCAATGTTCTTGAGAAGAGGGTTTTTTCCACAATCCAAAGGGGGCGGGGGAGAAAGGCAATGGAAATCTGTGAGCTTAATCCTAGAAAGATCTAGTCAAGACAATATGACATCTTAATGAGATGTGAAGGTCTAAGAAATAGAGACTTGCAAGAGGGGGTGTTACATCTCCCTGCTGCTCAAGAAGCATTACAGAAGAGTGCTTTTGCCTCAAGATGAGGATTAACTTTAGAGTTAGCCGGGTGCAGATCTGGGTTGTATCTGAACAGAGCAGTTCTGCGTCTGTTTGTCTCCCTTGCCTTGGTTTCCTTGTGTCATTCATTGGTTGTATTGCTTAAGACAGCAGCAGTAGCTTATTTACGTGATAGAATACTGGCATTTTTGTGGGGGTTAGTTTTCTTTGTTTCACATCATTTTCACTCTAGCTCTATGTTTGCCACAACTGGAACAAGTGAAGCAGTGGGCATGTTATCTTCCTCTCCTGGAGTTTGGGGAGAAGAGAGTCAGGGGAAAAAAACCTCCTGAGTTCACTGGGTGGTTAAAGAGGCATTCAGATGATCCATGATGTTATCTAAAATACCACAGGATTAGGCTGTGTGTAAGCACGGACTTCTACACAGTTCTCTATAGGCTTTAGTTGGATTCCCACCATGCACAGCATAACAAGATACAGGAGTCATATTTTAGTCTGAGACATTACAGATCAGATAGGTAGGATAATGAATGTGAAACAAAACATATAGACAGGAAAGAACCTGTGAAAAGTCACATGGGGGAAGTGAATTTGGGAGTAAAACTAAATGGCCTGAATCCAAGTGATTTTTTTGATTACACGGAATAAATGTGCCCTTATCTCACCTAGTGAGGCTGAAAATCTTGGCCCTGAGCAAGCATAAGGTTTTTGCAATATTTTCCAGTCTGATTACAGCAGTCTTATTGTGGAAGGCCTGTGCACTCTATCTTTCTGAAAGTCTTTGTCATGAGATGTGGCATTGCAACTGGAATGTTTATTGTACTCTATCATTATTTATACTCCATTGCTTCCATTGACTGCCTGTCCCACCCACTCCCCGGAGATTAGCAGAGTCAAGGAAAGGATAAATGATGATTAGCAGCTAGTCAAGGGATGTAAGAGCTGAAAGGGTCAATGTAAAACAAAGGCTGCCACATATAATTCACAAAGAATGCGAGGCATTGCTTTTCAGAGGCAGCATTCCCATAGCCAGGATTTTAATGAGAATGGAAAATGCTAGCGTTTAAATCCAGTTCTAGGAAAAAATATTAGCAACAAACGTACTGTGATAAACATTTTTACCATTAAGCCTGGTACTCTGCTTCTGACATGAACTGTTAAAACTCTTCCTAAAGCTTTCATTAAATCTTGTCTTCAAAACATCCTTTAAAACATGGTCCTTTGTTTTGAAAGAAATGTTAGCAAAGATAACTCTACAAATATATGATGATGAACAGTATCTTACAAAAGATTTTTATTTATTTTTTTTTTTCAAAACACTCTATGTAGACCTGAGCAAACTCTCACTGAAGGTGACAAAGGGGCTTTTAACAGCTGAAGAACCTGGTATTTTCCTTCAGGAGTACAGGAGTTTTATTCACATTAGCCTATCTATGTCATAAACCAGAGTTCCACCAAGTTACCTGCTATGCGCACACAAAACTAAAGGATTTTTGTGCCTGTACCTTGAAGACTTTGCCCCTTGGGTGCTCGCTTAGCTCTTGCTGCTTTGCTGTTACCTCTGGTTGTCCTCAGCAAGGGTTGCTAAAGCCTTTGCTTATGCAGGAGCCCTGTGTAACACCTCACTGGCTTTACGGGGCTCCTAAAGGATCTTCCCCAGGACGAGCAGCACTCACTGCCTTGCCATATTCCTATTCCCACAGTGCTTCATAGGTGAATTTTGGCCATATCGGGCATCTTGCATTCTCAGACTCCCCAAATTACCCGTTCCCAGAAGTTAATTCTGTCCTTGGAGGTGAAATGCAGGGCATGAAAGTCTTTATGAAGAAGGTAAATGCATTATTCTCATTTATTTCTGTTATTATCCTGCAGAGTACATGAAATTTTAATGTTTCACTGCTCCAGGCTGGCAAAGTCCTTGTGCTCTTCAAAAATAAGGACACATGCTTTGTTTGGTCTTTGTGCAGGAAAATTAGAACATCTTTGTGCTTTTTCTTTTTGCTTGCTTAGAAAGCATAATACATATTGATTCCTCACTTGAAAATCTATCTTGTTCCAACTACTATCTGCTTCTTGTGTGAAAATTGTCTTAATAGTCTGTAAAGCCTCTTTCATAATAAGTATGAGTGAATATTGATTGATTCCTCTTATAATTATGACTTTCAGTCTTGAAGGAAGCAGATGTTTGCTAATTCAGACTTCATTTGTGTTTTGGCAAAGATGTGTGTAAAACTAAACCCAAACTCTGCAGTGAGTTGTGCCACTGTTGTTGGGTTTTGTAGCTTTGTGTTGTTTTTGAATATGGTGCAACTTCTTGCTGTTGCATGTTACTCGTAGCCATTGAACCTCTGTTTCATGTATTTCCATTTCATCTTTGTGAAATATAGTTATCAAAAACCCAGGCATGTCTTGTTGAGGGTATGGGTGACTGCACTGGCTGCCCCTCCATGGGCAGCATAGCACAGCAGGCAAAGTGCCCAACTCCGTTCCAGCTAGTGCTGAGTTCTGCCAACTTCATGTTTCTGATTTAAATTCTTTCTGCACCAGTAACATGGGGCCTGAGAATCACAACTGCAGTTTAAATGCTAAATCTGAGTGTCTTGAATGGTTCTCATCTGATGCAAATGTTTCTTTTCTTAAAAAGAAAAAAGCCGTCAGGAGGAAAAGTCCAAACACTGTTTTTGAAACTAGGAGTTGTGGAAATATTACCTAATGGGAAAAGTATTCTTAAAATTGATGCTGTTCTGTGCATCCCTTTAAGTGATTATGCTTTATGCCTGCTTTCTGGTCCCTGTCACAAGTCTGGTCTTTACCTGAACTTTGTTTCCTGTTACAGAGCTCTACATTGGGCCTGGTTATTTGTCTGGCAAAGGGAGGTATTTCTGCTGTGTCAAAATACTACAAGTGAATTGGGGAATAAGGAAAGATTTGTTTACCTCTTTCATTATGGTTCTGTTGGATTAGAAAAGGTGTCCATTTTTAAATAGCTTTTTTAGTGTCAATCAGACCAGTTGTTTTTCTTTAGTAGTACTTTTACGTGAGTTAAGAAAAACAGAGGAGATTAAGAAAGGGTGTATAGAAGGAACAGCTGCTTTTTATTTTAGAAAAGCAATACATTCTTAATATAGTAATTCAGAGTAGCAGAAAAAGGCACAGCAAAAGGAACAGAAAACCTTAACAAAAGACACTGTCATCTATTTCACTAAGCAGTTTTGGGAAGTTACCATGAACTTGTATCAGCATGACCAAATGATCTGCTTTCTTATGCTGATTGTAAGGAGCGTGGGGAAGAGCTGAAATGATATTTCATTCATATGTCCACAAAGGCCTTTTAAGCTTTTAGCAGTGTATATGACTAGAATTTTGCAATGGTGAGTGGTTTGCACAGACACAAGACAGAGAACAGCCATATGTGATTTGGTGTTTATGGCCTTTCTGCAGTCTCCACCACAGCGATAGATTTCCTTTTATTTATTTATCTGCTAGTCTGACAAACTGGTTTTGAACTCTCATAAGCAAGCTGGGCTTCTTCTGTCCAGTGTGAAGTTCTGGTAGATCTAAGTGTGTTCTGGATGGGAGGGGAGACGGCAAAAGCAGAAAAGGTCCTCTGCAGGGTTTTGCATTACATTAGAAGCAAAATAAGGTCTTTTAAGCAATGAGTAACTGCTTCAACATGGGCATCTTGAGTGAAATAACTTGCATTTTAAATTACTTGATTTAAATGAGATTTCTTTGGAGCCAGACTGCATTCATTAATTTTGGAGAGGTAATATTTAGTTGGAGGTCATGTCCTGGGTCAGTTGGAGGCAATGTGGAGTTTGATGGCCCTGGCTTTGTATAAACAAGTTTATCAATAACATGCAGGAAATAAACCAGCTCTTGTTTGTGCTCTAATTTGAGCTGACTTGCTGAAATTCAGAGAGGTGAGGAAACATGTCCCAGAATCAGTGTTTCCACTTTGCACTCCTCAGTTCATCCTTAGGTGTCGAAATCATGTGCAGATATAGAGGGCTGTCTGTGTATATATAATTTTTTCTCTTACATGTAGGTATAACTGTTTAAGGACAGATCAAAATCATCTGACTGATGTATTGCTAATTACTTAAATGGGACTGTTTATAGAGAAACAAATACTAATATTTTCACTTTCTCATTCTTTGGACAGAACTTTCTCATTTAAGCATTGAGGCAGCTTTTCATGTAGATCATCAGTTCAACCCTGTGTTTATTGGTGCTCACAGAAGGAAAGACTACTATGCAGGGACCTCTTTCTCACTGACTGGCATTTAAAAATTTTACACATCAAATATTTATGGGTGTAACTTGGTTGCTGCCCAAATTGAATTTCCAAGGTCCTTATCCTACAGTTTCTATCTGTGCATGCCTTCCATTGAAGTCAGCTCCATGCATCTCTGATGAAAATGAGCTTTTCTTTCTGTACATTATTTTTCAGCCTTTCTGTACTTTCCCTTTATTACCATGATTTACAACAATATTGTGAGTATTATTAATCTGGATTGCAGTCAGTGGGAGTTTGGCTTTGTTTTACACTGTATCTTAAATAGTTTTGGCTTCCAAGCTAAAAGAATTTGGCATGCAAATAGTTGTCACTGCCCAGGGTTTGCAGATACATACAAAACACTCATCATGCCCATATGTAGCCAGGCCAAAGAGAAAGGAAAATGAAACAAAGTGTTACATATTCGAGATCTTTGAGAAATATGTGCAAGCATAGTCCATAGAGCTTATGTGGCTTAGTGCAGCTGAGCAAGGTACTTCGTACTCAGAAATTCCTGAGTATAGGCCTCAACACTGATACACACTGATGCTGTGCTAAGTGCCTGAGGGATCTACATGAATGTAACTTCTGTGTTAGGGTGGAACGTTTTTAGCTGTAAAATTAAAGAAGAGCCATTTGGGAGTTGTGTATGTGCATTTAGGGAGGTTACGATTTTAACTCAGAGATTGCAGTCCGTTTCCATTGCCAAAATTGCAGCTTTTCTCAAGCAGTTTTTTTGGGGAAAAAAAAAGAGAAGACTTCTATGGTATTTAGGACCCAAAACCAGAGAGAAGAGCTATTACTCTTTTAATGTTGTAATGACATTGCACTTAGGGTATACTCAGCAATCACTGCCCCAGCTTGCCATGAAGCCTACCTGTGTTATGAGCAAGTAACCTGAAGTAGATCAAAGATTCAGGCTGAAGAAAGATGAACACCAAGTAAGAGTTGGAGTTTCTGTAGATCAAAAGTAACTGTTTTACAGATGCACAGTGCCTGACAGTCTACACTGAGATCTGCAAGTGGTCAGGTATGTCTTGGCAGCGGTTGGATAAAGCCTCTTGTTCAGTGCCATAAAAAAGATGGGATCCTGTTAAGAGGATGGCATTTTTATTTAAAGGGATGTGGACTTGCTAATCTAAGAAAAATAGCAAGATCTTGTGATGCTGCACACATTCAGAAGTGATCAACTTGTTTTGCTATGCACAATAATTAAAAAAAAAAAAACAACAAAACTACCAGGACAATTTCCTCATCCATTCCTTCTTCCTTTCTTTCTCTCTTCAGAAAAATGCTCTCTACCAGAGCAGCCAAGGGATTTTTCAGTCTGTTGCTCTTTGGTTTTTTTCATTCTTTTTTTTGTTCTCACACTGCTTGCCCAATAGAGCAGCTGCTAAATGGAGAAGTCTGAGAACTGGGGAAGGCTATTGGTGTAGCATTTGATTAACAGTATTTTTGCAGGAAATTGATACATCAACTATTTTTAACCTCAGGCAGAGGAAAGATCAAACCCAATCCATATTCAATTGCGTATGGCAAACTTTTTAATTTCAGATGCCTTTATAGTTTCTCGTATTTCTCTGTTGGCTTTTTTTTCCTTTATGTTGCTCTCTTTCACAGTCTCCCACCTTTGTGGTATCAAGGGATTTTCTGTGTTTTGTTTTGTTTTGTTTTTTCTTAACTGTATGATTGTACCATCAAGAAATACATTCAGTGAGCTTTCATGCTGACCCTGGGAGCCTACAGTGCTCTTGCTTGTTGCTTCAGTAAGTGTGTTGGCATTGCCTTGTTGAAAACAGTGGAACAACTACAGGGCTGGCTTTCATGCATAGTGCAGTATAATTCCCGATTCACAAGCTAAAGTCTTTTTTGTACAATTTATAACTTTTCATTACTTGGGCTACTTACATCTTAGGGTAAATCATTCAAGAAACCTCAAAATAGTTGGGTGATCTGAGCTCGAGGTCTGTTGAAATACAGTTTTCCCACAGCTTGAAAGAAAACAGCCAATATAGCTAGTATAGAAATAAGTGATGAGTCTTTCTTTCTTTCTCTTTCTTTCTGTCTGTCTTTTTCCAGGGAACTGAGTAGATGAATGTACATTAAAGTTTTAATTTTCTGAGTAATTAGAAGTAGATTGTAAAAGGTGGAAAGTCAATAAACTATGTAGCCCTGGATAGATTATGCTAAGAGTCAGAATGCCACTGTGAGGGCAGAAAGTCTCTAAATTAGAAGAGTCATTTTAGTCTCTAATTTGATCCATGTACCAGAATATTTCAGTGGCCTGTGAACTACACAAAAGACACAAGCATACTGCCAAGAAGCTTGCTTGTCTTCAAGCCTTTTCTTGCTACTTTCAGAGTAATCCATGATATTTTTGGAGATTGAGGAGATTTTGAGAAGCTTCAAAATCTCTAAATTAGACAAAATGCCGTATTTTGTAAACAGTGATAAGCAGACTCCAAATTTAATTGAATTGGGTAAGTTATCAGCTGCTTTGGTTAAGAGAAGGTCCAACACCCAATACATTGGGCTTGGAAGTACTGAGTGTAGATCAATAGCAGATCTGACCCTCCAATATTTTCCTCTTTGGACTGGAGAAAAGTGCGTGTTGAATGAGAAGGTGCACACCCTCCTCCCTTGGTGGCCACCACTCTGTAGCTAAATATTTGCTTTTTAAATTCAGGGGTGGAGAAATAAGCTAATCTCACAAAGGTTCACCCCACCCTCTGCTTGGCCTCTCTTCCTTGGCAAGCCTTCCCAGCAGCAGCTGGCTGACTGTTTTTCTTCTGCAATTGTGTTCATGACATTTCCTGCAACTAGCTTTTCCTGAGGGTTTCCAGCAGTCCTTTTAGCCCCCCCACCCCCTTTTTTTTGGCCTCTTCACCAACTGACCGTGGCCTTGTGCCTAGTTCCCAGCATGTAAGTAATACTGTATCCCCATCCACATACATCCTCTGTATGCTCTCAACAGATACAGTGAGGTTCTGTGCTTTGCTTGTAACTCTGACTAATGTAGTGAGAGTCAGTGGTTAGTGTTAGGGATGCTGAACAGCCATGATGTAAACAAAGGCAGTCCTTCCTCAGGATACCTGCTTCATCAGACACACACTTTGCTCTGTTTCTCTTTTAGCATAATTCTTGTTTGAAGAAGCTGTATGTTCCCCTCTCCATGCAGGAGGACTGATAGAAAGACAAGAGATGAGGGAGGGTTAATGCTCAGATCCTGTCTTATTTAATATGCTGCTACTCTCCCTGTGCAGACTACTGAAAGCTGCATAAACTGTCCTTTCGTAGGCTTTTATAAACACTCAAGTGACTTTAATCTTTTGGAGTAAAAGCCTACTTGTATATTAAGCTTTCTGTTATCGATGTCATTAAATCAATATTCTCAGTGCTGCAGGATCCAAGTCACATATAAGCTGTCACACACAGTTTAACATAAGCAATGCGGTATTGAGGTACAGTCACTTCATTTTTTCATAGATTAGAGAGTAATTTGAAGTAGAGTTGTTGAAGATCAGAGTGGGTTTATTCTTCATTTTAGCCAGTCTCTTATATGTTTGTGGGCTTTCTGTTCTAATGACAGTTTTGTTGCAGAACTTTAATGGAGTCTGAGAAGATGAGCAGGTTTTATCATAAATGGCACTGAAAAGCCTTATGTTGTCTGTGTAAAAATGTGGGAGATACTCTTTATGAGAAGTAAATAGGCAAATTGGTAAGAACCTTTCTTGTAAACTATTATTTATGTATTCTTTTTCCATGTGGGTATGCACACAATTCTGGACTCAGAGACTGTGTAGCCTCACTTAGTGTAGTCCTTTGTCTAATGAGTGACATCTGTGTGTAAAGATGCAGAAAAATAATAATTTGTCCTTTGCCAGAGATGCTTAATTGAGGCTAAAACATGCATCTGGGATTTATTTGTGTAAAAAGATACACCAGTGAAGTACTTTGTCTTCTTCCAACCTGACCCTCTGATGCCCTTTCCATTTAGTGTATTAAGAATCAAGATTTATTGAGAGATATCTTACAAATCAGAAATGACAGCTGTTATTACAGCAGATCATTCTCTCATTTTTTTTAGCCACTATTCATCTCTCACAGACATGAAGTAATTTGTAATACAAACTGACTATAGATTCTTTCAATTGCTTGGAAAGCTATGGACATGACATTATACATCATAGGGCAAACATTGTGCTACATCCCTTGCTGCTGGTAAAGCCGAATGAACTCTGCCAACAAAACTAACTGAAGTTGCAGAAGGCAGTTTTCCAGTTGTGGGTTATGGATCATTGGTCTTCTGCAGTTTCTGAACTAGTGCTCTTCAAGAATACACTGAGCAGCAAGAGGTGGGATTAAGGGAAGGAAGCAGTTTCTGAAACACAGAAACTTTCTGTCAGACAGAAACACTCCTATTTCATAGATGGTCTGTGATTTGGAAGGTGTGCAGGACCACTGCTGTTGTTAAAGGTGAGACTTGTGGTGGGCACTTTCTGAAAGGAATGGGAAGGTTCAGAATTGATGGATATAGCAGGGAAGATACCCGCTTGATCCTGAAGCCTTGCACGGGGCCTTTACAGGGGAGGTAGAGATGGGGAAGGGCTTTCATGGAGGAAGGACTGTTCTGTATTAGTTAACTTCATATACTTGGTTTCACTACATCTCTCTCACCACAGCTGGAAAGAAAGTGACATGAACGTTCTTGGGGGTTATATCAGTGAGATATTTCTTGGTGATGAGGGGTGTGAGTCTTGTCCGTTATCACTTCCCAGTGTGGCACTCACCTGGGAGAGTGTGAGTTTTACCATTTGCTTTGCTCCAGTTTTGCTCCATTTTTACCATTTGCTTTGAAAAAAGCTACAGGATGTTAAAGAGTCAAAGGGAAAATAGAGACCCGTGACAGTCTTTCCTCTCCACAGAGCTCTGCTGCTTCTTTCCTCTCCACAAAGCTGCAGTCTCAGCTGTTTCTATGATGAAGTCTTAGGAAAAACAGGGTGAGTCAAGGAACTAGAAAGTTTGTCTGGGGATGTTGCTCAAGCAGATAAGAAAATTCCATTTATGTTATCCAGAGATGTGAGTCAAGAAGTAGTAAATGGCCTTATCTATAGCATAGCTACTTGAAGTGTGTGGAAATCCAGTATGAATGTGTGAATGTCCTGGGTTAGGCAGAAACGCTTTATTATCACTAGTAAGGAGGGAACTGTGCTACCTTGTGCCTGACACTTGTTGGACTTCTGAGAGAAAAGGAAAATTGCACCAGGGACTTCCTGTACTTGGTTGAGTTTCAGCATGATTAGGCAGTGGGTTTTCTTGCCTTCCTTCTCTTTAACAAGGAAAGCAATACTTGGTTATCTTTCATCTTGACAGCAGAATTGTGTTGCAGTAATCTGAGGGCTGTTAATTCACCAGTGATTAGTTTATGTTGAAGACTTTTGTAATTAAAAAATCGCCTTAAGGGTCTAACATAACGTGGACTTTGGGGATTTATGTAGTAGAAAGGGTTGAACACATCCTGGAAATCCTCTAGTTTGCATATTTTTCTCTGTAGCAAAATATTACTTCAGTCCAATGTGATTTCAATTATTTTGTCATGAAAGTGTTGTAACAAAGTGTAAAATGGGGTATTGGAGCTTCCTGAATAAGGAGATTGTGCTAGTGGCTAAATCTATTTATGGAAGATAGAAACTATGTCAATTATAATGCTAAGGTGTGTTGAAATAAAATCTTGAATTATGGCATTGCTCTTTCAGTTTGATTGTACGTTTTAAAATAATCACTATTGTGGAAAGAAAATATCTGTGAGTTGGTCATTGTAGCACACATATTTCAGTGTTATTAATCCTAAAATGTGAGATTTTTATTACCCAATAAGAACAAACCCAACAAAGCCAAATACATGCTGAAGAATAATGCCCTAGTCCTGTAGAAGTTAACACATATATTTGTGCTTATACACAATAAATAATCCTGGTTTGCTATTTACTTAAATGGGACACAGACTTCTCGCTCAAATTGATGTGAGTTTAATCCCAGTATGTGAAATTAAGGCTGAATAGCAGCCTTTGCATGTTTGGTGTTTATGGTAAAGCTGAAAAGACTGACAAAATTTGCTTTCAGTTATGGTGTATTAATCTAGAAAAGTCTATGGAAGTTGTTATAGCAGTGAAAATTTAAAGTAGTTGAATAGTAAAATGTATTCCTTAAACATTCCTTCAGTGTTTGTATTTTCTTTTTTGCAGACTCCTCGACAATACAGCCAAGCACTAAATAAGAGTAACAGAGTTCATCTTTACTGTGCATTTCTGGACTACAGGTATGTTGTGTAATTTCCAATTCTTTAACGTGCATTAATGAGATTACTCTTAGTTTGTGATGTTATATGTTACCTACATTCTTCTTCTTCTCTTTCATTTACGGAAATAGTTAAAGAAATAGAGGCACTGTCTTACAAACCCCACAATCTCATAGTGGCTTCTTACTATAAGGAGGAGACTTGTTATTCATATACCCCTGTTAGGTGGGTAACTGAGACACTGAAATATTTTGGAATCAAAACTGCAGACTGATACAAATTCTGCTTATCTTTGTTTATGTATATGTCCACTTGGGCAGATGCTTGGATGTTTTAAGATGGCAAACCTCCAGCAGAGCCATTATTTTCACTGGATCTGTGTCCATGTCACAGCATCATATGAAGTCAGTGTTTCAGAGCTGTGAATTTTGGCCAGTGCATGGAAGGGTGAAAGATTATGCCCCTGAATGCAAATTAGAATAAAAGGGAGATAAACACCACCTTAAATTTCACTCAGGAAGGAACTGTGGGAAAGCAGTACCTTTTTTTTTGTTAGCCCTGAATTTATTTCATCTGTTTTTTATTTCCAGACATGCTGCTTTAACTGAATTAATTGAGAAGGGATACAAATAGTGAATTTTGAATTTCATGGGGATTAACATTTTTTGAGCCATAACAGTATAAACCTAATTACTATAGCAGTGGCCTGCCATGCTGTGGTCCCTCCTCTCCAGCATGCACATGCAAGGTCACTGTAATTGTTTTATTGAAGTTTTGTTTCAACTATGTTGAACTGTCCCAGCTGTTGGCAGTTACTTGTTGTTATGGTTACTCACAAATTACAATAAATTAGAAACAGATTTTACTGAAGTGAATTAATATGGTTGGGGCATTGTTCCTGTACTGTTTTCAATTGAGGCTTGAGCCCTTGAGGCTTTCCCTTCAGATAGAAACTGAAATATGAAATCTGTCCTTCCAAATGAGTTTTATTTGTGTCAAGATGGCCTTATTCCCTAGTGCATGGCAGTTAAAGAATAAGCAGTTGGTTTCTGACCTATGACAGACTCTCTTTGAAAGCTCGAGGAGGTCCCAGAGGACAAAAGTAAGATGAGGTAATACCTGTCTTTAAAATAAGTACCAAGAAAAGTACAGATCACTCAATCTGGCATCAGGACCCTGCATAATATCAAAAGTAATAAATGAGTAAGAAGCATGCAGTTTGGGTGGGTGACCTACAGTGCCTGAGCCCATGGAGCCCCCAGTTGTGTTCCTGTGTCTTCTATGTTTTCACACCACTGCAGGGCTGTGATAGCACAGGGGGTTCTGGATTTCTGTGGCTCCAAGGAGAAGCAGACTCATGAGAATCAGTTTCCTATACAGCCGTGGGACCTGGTCACACAGCCAGTCCAGCCATATCCTCAGAGGAGCTAGAGCTGCTTTTGTTGCTTCTGAGGATGAAGTGACAAAAAACAACTGACGTTGATGAGTCACTAGAAATCTTGCTCAGCCTGAATTACTTACTTTGACAGAATGAGTGGCACAGTGGATAAGAGAGGGGCAGCAGATACGATTCACTGACTTTTATGACTTCTGCAAGGTTATTGACTTGTCTGATACTGTAGCTTTCAGAATAGAGGAATATGGGTCTAGGTGAAATGCCATAAATGGGTTGCACAGTGTAAAGAAAAAATGTAGTTACCATTCACTGGCTGTAAGACTGGGAAGAAATCTCTAGTGACATTCATGAGGGACCTGATCCAAGCCATGTTCCAGTCAGGATTTTCCTTAACTCTTTTCATGATGGAATTGAGATGCTACTAGCAGTATTTGTGGATGCTGCAGCCTGAGATTGTTTTCATACCTTTGTATCTCCTGTACGGTACAATGCATGTCAAATTAACCTGCACAAGCTGCATTTTGATAGAGATTATGTTCCATTTTTGTGTGCTTTGCAGCAATGGAACTGGTGTTTGGTCAAATGAAGGTTGTGTGCGTGAAAGTGGGGACCTCAACTACTCAGTGTGTCTTTGTAACCACCTCACTAACTTCGCCATTCTGATGCAAGTGGTGCCTCTGAAGGTGAGATTAAACAAAAGAGTCAATACGTCTGTTAAAAATTAAGCATAAGTACATTAACTGCATCATCACACCACATCAGTAAGTGATTGGAACTGGGCTCATTTTTGCCTAACTCGGGTTGATTCCACAGCTGGGATGATGTTTTAATACTTCCTGACTGTATTTTTTAAAACTTTGGGGAACTGAAATGAAGCATGAAATGAAACATGTCTGTTGTAGGCGGGAATTCTCTTTACTTGCACTTCTGGCATGATTTCTTAAGGGCAGGGATAGCACTAGAGGACATTGTACAGGTGAGAATACAGGGAATTTAAAATTTTTTGGTGATGAGAGCGGGGCCATGTTGAGTCCCAGGCAACATTGCTGCTAACAAGCCAGTGAAGGATGTAATCCCTCCAACATGCTTCAATTACAGTTCCTATGGTTTGGCTGTTGTTTAGTCCCTCTCTCAGATTTTTTCTGAAAATCTCATCCCAAATCTTTGTCCAAGATATACCCTTAAATTTGACTGGTTAGGATTATCTTCTGGTACTATTTTTTTTTTTTTAACCAGTATAAAATATGAAGTTGAGATGTGGGCAAAGACAAGCTTTTGAGCTCTACAAGCAGTCTATGCTCAGTTGCAAATTCTTAAAACATCTGCTAAGTATTCGCTTCACATGTCTAAGCAGTAAAGCTTACTGAATCATCTAGACAATTGGAAACTTCTCGTACATGTCCTTGGAACCCTGCTAAGTAAATGTTAAAATGCTGGTGATATTAAACACATATACATGTTATTCACCATGTTCTGAAAGTCATGATCCCAGGGTTCAGAGGGCCCATATAAATCACCCGTTGGAATACTAGGTTGTCAGTGCTCTAAGAAATTGTTGCAGTGATTTTATATTCAGTCTTGAACTTCTGTATATTTTATTCTTTTTTTTTTCTTTTCATAAATGGTGTTCACAGATCATATGAGACAAGGAAAAGAGAGGGTGGGAGTATGCAGATGCCCACATTTGAACAGTTCTGTTTATATGGCTGTTATATATCTGTGGCTGTATAAATATAATTGGATGAAATTTTTCCACATGAACACTATTTTTGACAGAATGTTTATTTTATGTCTAGATTCTGTTTCTTACAAAAAGGGGTCTGCTTTTCATGGAAAATGTAAATAAATGATTGGAAATTGATTGTTTGAAAACTGCAGTTTTCATCAAAAGCTGTATTTTGGTATAAAAAAGTGACTTAATTTTTCATGGGAATCCTACTTGGGGTGCTTTGTACATTCATTCTCCTGTGGAAAGTATAATTTCCCTTTCGTCCATTGTACTGATAAGTGCAGCTCTCAGGTTAGCACAAGCAGACAGACATCCTTTCCAAGGGCACCATAACAGCCTTTAACCTAATGCACTGGTCAGCAGGACGGTACAGCCAGGTATGAACAGTTCTACCATCTCTTGCAGAAAGGCAAGCTGATGCACAGAAAAAAATAAGGAAAAAAAAAAGAGAGGGATATTGGTGATTCTAATGAGATGTAATAGAGGCCAATACGTGTACAGCAGCTTCAGACCTGGGAGAACACTGCTGATGGAAATCCATGAACTCTTGAGACCAGTTCAGTGCAATAAATGTTCTGTGTCAGCTCCTTTTCATGAAACTAATTTTCTTTTTGCTTAAAAAACCCCACAACCCTAAAATAATGAAAAAACCCATAAGCTTTCCATTAACAAGACATTGCAGTGTTTTAAGGAGCTAGCTGTTCACAGCTGGAGAGTACAGCATATTCTGAGCTCAGACAAAGCAAAGGTGTCTCTAAGCAACAAACATTGACAATAAGTGACCTTCCTCAGAAGTAACCTGTCACATAAATACTTGTGGCAAGTGTTATATGGTAACTATTTGTCAAGAATGGTAACTTTTTCTTCTGAGTTGTGCTAAATTCAAGCAAGAATCTCCTAACTCCTTCTCTTTGTTCCTTCACATGCTTAAGTTTAGTTTTTCCCACTCACAGAACAATAGCATGATCCAGACCTTGTCAGCTTTGACCACTGTGAACCTCCCCCAGGGCTGCCCTTTCTGCCAGTGCTTCTCCAGCTCGTTTTCATACCTTCCCCAAAACCCAGTACATACACGCAGTTTGTGCCTTTTTTGTTGGCATAAATGCCTTTATATATTCTCAAGTTTCTTTATCATTGCGATTTTATTATAAGGTACAGAACTGTCAATAATTTACCTGCCTGGCTTGGGGAGGACTTAGTGTCTCACATGGATTTCATTTTGTTTCAGTGAGGCATTCATAGGAACAAAATCGTAGGGTATCTTACATCTGACGGTGCTTTCTCTTGAATACTTGAATTATCTTGAGATGAGGAATGCTGACAAATTGTTAGACCTTTATGGAACAGACTGTCAGGTGGGTCTAATTTTCAGGGAACATAGAAATGCAAGAAAGTTCTTAGGAAAAAGCTGTGAGTTCTTGATTTTCCTTCTTGATCTTTACTCAAAACAGCTTAGATTGATTCAATCAGTATTCTGCTGTATGCCAGCTGCAAGTAATCTCCAGAGACTGAACTCTGCTGAGATGAAGAAACAATTTTATTCCAATATTTTCAGAGAAAGATATTGAAAGAGAGAGGTCATAAAGAGAAATTTTAAATTCTGGAATTTTAATTTAAATGTGGCAAAATGAACCTCTACTCTGATATCTGGGTGCTATACAGCAGTGCGGGAATAAAAACAACTATGAATTCTGTGAGTAAGCTAAAATCGAGCGTGGATTACAAGTGTAGTTGAATACTACTCCAGATTTTATATTAGTTTCAGCAAGAGCTTGAATGCACTGAAGTTGCGGTGATTGTGAAAGAATGGTATGAACAAAACTGCTGATTAGCTTGAGATGCATGTATGCAGTTTAGCTGCTTTCAGTGATGCAGGGAATTAGCAGTTGTAACAAGTTTATTTCAGGAATGAAGTAACCATCTTGGAAAAACTTAGAGCCATGTGGTGCTCAGATGTCAGCCTGGCACTGACCTGTTAGCCTGCTGATCAATTGGCCCACGTGGAATACCAGAATTATTTGTGTTTTTATCACTCTGGGGTTAGGTCTGTATCATGGCTGGCCGAAATCCATGCTTGCTTGCTGGGATTCATTTATCATGTTGGTTTTAACTTCAGAAATGATAGCATTTATTTGGAGTTTTTGGATATCAGTGATTATCAACTGGTTTAAATGAGTCAATAAGTTAACTGAAGGTAAAATGTGACTGAAGATGAACAGAATATTCGTGAAAGGGACATGTTCAGCCCTTGATTGCCTTCATGAAGTTATGTGGATGCAATTAGGGTCAGAAATTCCAAATGAGAATTTGGAAGCTCTGTTCAAAGTCTTTTCACAGCTCTGATCACGTTACTAAGATAGAGAATTTCACAATTGCATCTCCCCCACAAGATGTGTCAGTGGGATGTTCAGAGCAGTTGTGCAGATATTAACTAGTCCATGGTACCCCTGCTGTGGCAAACTCATTGCTCTGATCAAGCTTCTCTTTCTGTTGGTGGAAACTGAAGTAGAGTAAAAAAGTCTCTCGTAGCAAATACCAGCTAAAGCTGCATTCTTGGCATTCATGTCTGCCCTTCTCATACCTTAAGCCACAGCTTTCGCTTCATCTGGTGCAGTCAGAACAAACCTTTCCTGCCAGCTGCCCTGCAATGTTATAATTAGGGAGACAATGGTGCATTAATACAGCTGTGGTAGGAAAAATAAACAATCCATTTAGTTTGACGTGTTTACACTGGTTTATGTTTGCTGCTTCTGGAGAAAGTCCATGTAGAGGTGACCCAGGGTGATATGTTCCCTGTGGTGGTTTTCTTGTAGTACTGTAGTATGACGGTGCTGTGTTGTGCTGCAGGTTTGAACCTGGATAGAAACAGAAAAGAATGGGAGATGAGAAACTCCCTCAAGAATGCATCCTCTGCAGCACAGAGGCTGGGGAGATCATAACCTGCAGCGCCACCTCCTGCATCCAGCAGAACTTCCCTCTGGAAGGGAACTGGCTGGTGGAGAGATCCCATTCCTCTGGGGTGTGAGGGACATGTGAAATCAGAAGAGATTTGAGCAATGCTCCTGTGGTGGAGACAGATGGAGGAATGTCTTAAGGTGCTTCCTAGACAGCAGGAATCAAATCCAACACAGAGTAAGCCACATTTTAAAAGCACTCCAAAGCAAATTCAGATGCTATTATTTTATTTTGGGCAGCTTTGCTTCCTCTCATCAGTCAGTGGGACCCTATGCTCCTGCCAAGAAACATGCCAGCCATCTGGCAGTTTTTATTTTTATAGTGATCCAATAACTACAAAGCATGCCAGGCTATTTGTACCATCTGCCACATAAATATCATTGCATCAAAAGGGTGGTGGACACCTGGGGATCCAGAGTTTGAAAATCCCTTTTAAAGGGGAAATCATTGCCTCCCACAGAAAAATAGAGCTTGAAGTTTGGGTCTCCCTCAAAAGCGACCAGTGCAGGAAACAACTGTAGTATTTATGGCTCCTAGACCATTCACTTAAGTTTGTTATTTTCCCTCGTTTTTTCCTCTTTCTGCTGTTTTCAACTGTGAGGGTATAGAAACGACTGCTATAAAATTCACATGTGGATGGACGTTTCTGGTGAACTAATAGTGTCGTGCAGTCTTTGCACGACAATTTTCTCGTGCAGAAATTGTTCAGGTTTTTAAACACATTTTCTGCATTTCTAAAGCTAGAAATGACTTTGGTTTTCATCCCGTTTGTAGTCTTGTTCCATAATTCAAAAGGGAGGATCAATCAAAACAGTTCAAGATGCTCACCAATGGCTTAAAAGCAGGGAAGTGTTTATAAAGGGGAAAGTATTTCCAACTGTCTGATCTTGCAGCTAGAGCTCTAGAGACAACCCACAGCATCTTTAGGGAGCCTGGAATTTTGAAAAGGCTTGGGGATTTTGCTGTGAGTTTCTGTTTGCAAAACGAAAGACATCCTAAATTTCTTCTTTAGGGCAATATATGTGCGCTTATTTTATGTTTCACTGTTCTAGCTGAGTTTGCCAGCAAGTTTTGACAAGGGATGGCTGACTGAGAACAGAGTGCATCTATGCATGTCCATAAAGGCTGTTCTGAAAACGTCCTAATGTTGTCAACTGTTTTACAAATAACGGGGATTGGTGTGTAATTTACAAGTTTGGAACATTGTTTTCCTCAATCTAATGGTGCAGTTATTAATCAAACATAACACTCTGGAGGGGGGAGAGGGAGGAGCAGTTAAAAAACAGTCTGAAATTATAACCTTTTTTCTTAACTTTCTCAGCCAGCTGAGGTTCGGATTACATACTCCAATAGGACAAAGAAATGGAAATAATGTGGCATTATCTGATTTCTGCTGGTTTGTAATTTTAATATAATTACTTTTCTCAGCATGCTGTTCATTGCTGGGAACATAAAAAGAAAAATGCCTTAATCCAGTAATTTTTCTTTTGTGTTGCATACTTAAAAATTGGATAAGCATTGCAGTTTTTTTGGTCCTTGTTTATTACCACTGACAGTTTATTTAACTGAAGAGATCTCTACAGATAGTTTAGACAGCTCTTACCCATCAGATGAACAAAGATAAATCAGCTCATGTGTTTGTTCTAGCATTGCTTTGTAAACTTTCTTTGCTCTTTCTCACTCTCTCCACTTGCCCCTCCATTTCATTGCAGTGAATTTTGTCCCTGTGGAGGGACATATCTTGCTGGTGTGGTCACAGTATGACTGTGCATTATATTTCTTTTGTCCTTTCTATGTTCATGCTCATCTTTCCTGAAAACTGAGCACTAATTTTGATTTTTAACTGAGTCATTGTTCATTCTTCTGCTATTCCATTTCTGTGCCAGTACAGCTCTATTGATTTTGATGGAAAGAAATAGGAAACTCTCAGATTCTGTCCTTAATCTCAGAGAATTACATGGAAAAACTTGGACTAATGATGCAGGACACTAAACCCCTCAAATTCCTTAGAGAATTGATTGGTTACTTACTCAGTTTTACTCAGAAGAGAACAAAAAAATTACTCTTTATTTTGGAAAAGCACAAATAATGGTTGCTAGAACTCTTTTGTTTGAGGAGCATGAAATAGGATTCTATTTTAACCAGAATACATAACAAAATAACATAAACTTCCTTTCTATGGTGGAAAAGAAAGCTCTGAGCTATTTGGCAGGTAGGTCTTATTGCTGACTAAAGGCTTTCCCCACACAGTATAAAAATGTTATGATACTGCACCTTTATCCATCACTGTTCTCTATTGCATATCTTTAGATTTAGTAATTTTCTCCTTGAGTTCCGTCTGTCCTCTGTATTGGCCTTTTTATGCCCTCTCTCCCCAAAATGTGGTGGAGGCGAAATGCAGGGCTGGGTACCTGGCAGCTCTTGGCTGTGGTGCAAGCCACAGTTAGCCGCAGTCCTGAATTGAAATGGATGTTTCTGAATCAAATTCCAAGCCTGGGATAAGGGAGTTTGATATACTAATTTTCATTGAATTTTACTGGGAGCTGGGTATTTAATTATCCTCAACTGCTCTGAAAAAATCTCAGACTTGGAATCTGGCAAGAGACCACTGTTTCTTTCCCTTCAAGCACTTCTGGACCCACACTGGGCTTTATTTCCTTGCAGCCCTAACTGATGGACTTCATTATGGCTGTTAATTGGAGAACAGGATGAGCCTGCTTTTGCTGGAACAAGGAAGTAGAAAACAGATTGACAAGTCTTAGATGTATGGGCAGAAGTAGCTCCTTCAGGTTCCCAGAGGATAATCTGCTTTAACTATAGTGTTCAGCATCTCTTGAGAAATACAAGCCTTAGGCCTGAAATGAAGGCAGAAAAAACCCACTACTTTGTGTTACACAGACATATGACGAAGAACTTGCAAATATCTGCTTTTCTGATCCCCAAACTTTATTATAATTTGGTACCACTTCACAACGAGTCCTCCTTCCCTGCCGTGCTTCCTTCAGGCTTTATGTGAACTAAAAACTTGCCGTGTGAGATTTGAAATTAACAGATTGCCTACTGTTTGATGACATCTTGCCCAAAACTGTTTTAAAGGATGACATGGGCTTTCAAATTGGCAGAAATATTGGGAAAATGCTACATTTTTGGTATCACAGTGAATAGTTTTAAATGATCAGCCACCAGGGTGGCCTGGCTGTAGGAGAACATGCCTTTAATCCTGAAAAGCCCCCTCTGTAGCACTTTATTGCTGATCACTAGGAGTTGCGGAGTTAATAGAGAATGGGAATTCAAAAACATTTCTGCTGGTGATTGCGCTGCAAAGTGTGACTTGGAGAGGCCTTTTTTCTCTGAACTTGAGGTATCTGATACATTGTGGCTCGAGAAAAGAAGACTCTGAATCAAGTTAGACTTTTTTTTTTCCCCTCTGAGAGTAGTGATTGTGCGGTGCTGTTAGCTATGGCCCTGCCAAAATCCTTGCGGTGGTCTCAGTGTGTAGACTGAGCCTCCTGAACTAAACACAGATGTTAATTTGAAGAAACATATTGTTATGTACCTAAAAAAGTGCTTGGCAAGCTGAAGGAAAACAGAGATTTGTATTGTTGTTATTGTTTAATATATAAATAAAAGCCTCACTGGACTGAAATTGAATTTCAGCTGCTTTTCTGGAGGCAATTAAAACCATTAGCTTCATCAGCCAAGGCCAGCTTTTTAATGTCTCTGAAGCACTCCGGCTGCCAAAGTTAATTATTCATCCTTTTCTTAATTGGATTCAGACTGCATTTTAAAGGTGCAGCTTCAATAGGGTTGGCTGAGCCTTAGTTTTTCACCCCCTACCTCTTCTCTCTTCCCTCCCTTCAAAAGATGTCTCCTAATGTATTGTTTCAAGGCTTTGCGGAAGGATTTGAGAGTGGATTTCAGCTGAGGGCAGTGGGTGGTCATCTCATGGCAGATCTCAGTCAGCCTGACAAACCGGGTAAAATCCATCTATTATTATAAGTAACTTCATGGTAGGAATGTTTTCTGAGATGGAAAGTTGACCAAAAGGGACATTAAAATAGAACTTTCTCTTATATTTGGACTTAGGGCAAAATGCAATTGTCATGTCTTGCATTTCTAGCAGTAAACAAGTAACTCTGGTTTCATAAAGTGCATACACTGTATAAGCACATGCCAAAATACATTATGTTCTACTGGTAAGTAACACTAAAATACAAATGATAGGTACAACATAGTCCTAAGATTGCAGGGCTCATTTTTTTAGGACTGTAAAACAGGTTTTGGTTTGAAAGTTTGTCTTTTTCTGGAAAGAGATGAATTGCTTTTCACAAAGGAGTTTTCAAAAGTAGTTTAGACAATGAAATTACTGCTTTTGATACCTAAAATTGTGAAGTTGTAATTTGGTATACAGACAAACCCTTTCAGGATCAGCTATGACAAACCTTGGTTTACGTGTTTGAACTCAGCCGTTTGTCTGATGTGTTGCCTCTACAAAAGCAGACATGGAGGGATATTTTGCAGTATGCAAAGAAGACAATCTTAGATTAGTAATTCCCCAAAATGTCCTTTCCTCTGGAGGGAGCCAGAAGTGCCCCTTGGCAAAGCAGAAAACGTGCAGTCATTTGCCTGAGAGATGGCCAATGAGGAAAAGTGGCAGGAGTGCAAATTTCACACAAAAGAAGGGGATACTGAGTAGAGGCCTATGTTGCTCTTCTTGTGCAGTTATTTTTAAACAGATGAGTTGGATGTCGCTATTTTCTTGTTATTAACAGAGTCATAAAGGAAAAATATGTATTTGCAGTCCGAAATGGTATCTTTCCAGAATCATTTTTCAGGCCATCTGGTTGCCTGCAACTTTCCAAGGTAAAAACGTTAAGCAATGTGCTAACTTCTCTTATGAGGAAGAACAAGGGTGAGACAATAGGTGGTAATATTGCAGATGGGTGTAACTTCTGAAACCATCAGATCTTTGCCCATGCTATTAGTGACACTTGCTAGGTGTAAAGGGTGTTACAGCCTGAGCTGGAAGGGTGGGAGTTTTATATGGTGTACTAATTTTTGATCTGACTTTGTTAAAGCTGAAACTGAGAAACATCTCGGTTTTGGTATTCATGTTTACTAGCACTCATGATTCCATGAGTTTGTTTCCCTGCTTTTCAGCTTACTGCAGAGTAAGAGACCATCCAAACTCAAAGAAACAAAACCTTCTAGAAGAGTAATTTAATATCGATAGGAACAAGTGTGAGAATCTGGCTCATGGGACTACTTCACAGATTGCTCAATGTTTTATTTGGTACTTTTTAATGCTGTTTTCTTTAGTAATAGCATTTCAGCTTGATTAGCATTTTTGTGATGACTACAAGATCATACCGAATTACTGTCTCATATTCTAGTTTTCAAAAAGACAAGCTGAGGGAAGATGAAATTAGCTCATATCAGATACTTTGACAAGCTAGGTGTTTCTAAAAACCTGCATGCCTGTTAACACTTACAGTCTGAACATAGGCACACAACATCCAGCTGGGCTGTAACGGGTTGTGGGAACTTAGTACTAAGACCTGATATTTTAAATACAGGTTCTCTTCTCTCTTGCACCATATACCTGTATTTTAAAATGAGGCTCCAGCCCCTGGAAATCATTCCAGGCCTTCTTTTTATGCTGTATCCTTCCCCCCACAATTCCTATCACCTGCAGAAAGGAGACTATTTCACTGGCTGGAGCTGTGGTGAACAGGGACCACTCTCTTGTGCCCTCCAACCTGACAGCTATTGCAGGCTCTATCTTTTCCTTAGAAAAAGTGCTTCAGCATCATCAGATTTTGGTTGTGTTTACCACAGCAAGAGCCATTTCCTTAGTTCATAGATATGGGGACCCATGTAGGTTATTTTATGTTTGAATGAATCTTCTCCATGTTGTTGATTAGAGGGTTGGGTGGGGTTTTTTTTGCCTTTTCCATTTCTAAGTAATACAGGCTTCACTTGGGAGAACTTGATGGATGTGTTGTGTTGCCCTGCAGGGGTGTCTGGAGGAAGATTGAGCTAAAACCCAGAGAAAGACATTCTTAGAGGCATCTTAGTTTGACAGAAATTAGTCAGAAAAAAGTTGTGTGTTTGTTATCTTCTGTTGGATTGTTATGGGAAAAAAAAACCCAAAAGCTTTGAATTTTGCCCACTTCCATAAGATGGATCCCCTGTATTTTTTGTACTTGTATATGGTAGTAAAACATTACCTTTCCCTTGCAGATCTTGCCCATCTTTGCCAGTGCAAACACTGTAAGAGACCAGTGTAAATCTAAATGAGCACTGAGGAGCTTTGACCTCTGTAGGGAGCATTTCTGGCTGCAGATGTTAAGGGCTAAAGGAATGAAAGAAAGCTTTGAACTGCTGAGAAATACCGATTTCAGAGTGACTTGAAGCTGGAAAAGCTTCCTCTGCTTCCCTCCTCCTTCTGTAGAACTACAAGCCACCTGTCACAGGAGAAAGGGATCTGTATTGGAGCAATCAGGAAATAAGGTCCGTGCATTTTGGACTTGAATATCTCTGATGAGGAAATAACTTTGAAACTGCACAATTTATCACACAAATTATTCCTGTTTCAGGGATCTCTAGGGAATAAGGGATGATAGGAACTCCTTTGTGGAAATTATATGGACCTTTTAAGCTGGTCCAGCACACAGAACCCTTTTATTTCTGTAATTGATGCTATCCAAGTCAGGGAAAAGAAATGTGAGTTTGGCTGAAAGAGAAAAAATACTGAAGAGCTGCATCATATTTCCTAGGAACTATAACACCATTGCAGCAGTTGTCTTTCAGTGCTGCTGGTGCACCACTTAGTAGTTCTGATTCCTGAGTGAGCCACAGTCTATTCTGCTGTAAAACTTCCTGAATGTGAGCTGGTACCATTGGCAGATAATTACCAGGAAAATGTATATTTACAACATATCAGCTTTGTCTGTAATTGAAAAGATTTTTTTCTTCATACTACATGGTGTATTGTTTCTGTTCTTTAAAAGGAATTTTAATGGGAAGTTTATTGCTAGAACTGGTTGGATTTGATTAATGAAATTGTTTACAGGGGAATTTTTATTACGTGTGTGTAAAATAATAGAAAATCCAAAACAATGAGAAACACTTACTTTTTATTAGAGTTACTGTGAAAAAAAATTGGAAGATACGTTTTTCCTTTCAGTATTTTTCATAATAAATAATATATTTTGAATGAGGCTTCAGCTAGGAATTTAATTTATAGCAAATACACTGAAGTAAACCCAACAACATTAGAACTTTTTGATTGACCACTTTCTTTTAATGTTCAGTTTATAAAAATGTCAATTCCATCCAGATTCAACTCAGGAAAAATGTCTGAAAATTCTTCTGAGATGACGACAGTTTCTCGTGCCTATCTCTGTTCTCCTTATTATGCATTAATACTGCCTGGCTCCCTTTGTTTGGGTGTGGCTTTTTTGTCATTCTCTTATGAGAACTTGCATGAAAAATTAAAGCAGACTTTCTGATTAATTGAAAATGAATAATCAAAGCACCCTGTGTTCTATCCCCCCACCCTGCCCTGAATCTATCCAGGTTGTAACATAGATCCTGGTGGCAGGCACTATGCAGATTAAACGTTCATGAAAACTGAAATACTTCTACAAAAGGTGCTTGTAGATACAAGCAGAGGCTGAGACAAGAATCTTAAACCCTGACTGCCCATGCTGGGTCTTTTCTGTGGTTTTCCATTCTGTAGATGTCAGTCCAGCTCCTTCAACAGGCACCAAACACATGACATTTTAAACAAAACAAGTGGGCTATAAATGGCCTGTGATTTATGGGTTATCTTAGTTTGTCAGTTCTCATTGTGGTGAAGCACTTCTGGTATTTGCACAGTGATGTAAATTATTGCAGCATGAGAGCATTAGCAAGTACCCTGTGAGTTGTGAAAGATCTCATTGCTGACATGTTTTGTTCAGCCAATAAACTGCTCTAATCTCAGGCTTGACAATATCACAGCACCAGAGAGACTAACTTATTCCGAGGAAATCCTGATTAATGAAATAAGAGAGAACCAAAATGCCAATGCCATGTAGATGGCTCTGGCTATGTGACTGAGTTTGGAGTTGGCTCTTAATTTCCTGTGTTAGAAACACAGCAAATAATTGTGAATATAAGTGCATATATGGGCAGATGGAGGAGGAAATGCTATGTGCAGGGGGGCAGACCTGTCGTCCTGTAGTGCAATAAATCAATTAACAGCTTTTATTCTGTGGGTTTTTTTTCCTTTGTGCATAGCTAACGAGAGAACACCAGGTGGCCCTCTCCTCCATCACTTACGTTGGCTGTGCTCTGTCCATCTTCTGCTTGACGATTACGCTGGTCACATTTGCTATATTGTCGTGAGTAATTTTAACTTAATATGTGCTGAATAACTGTTATACAGAGAGCCAGCAGTGCGTTTCAGTCCACTGGCTGGGATCCCTGCCGTTGCTCAGGATAAAACAATGGCTATTAATTCTAGCACTTTTCTTAATTAGATTCTGCACATGTATTTTGTTACAGTTGGTTGGTTATTTCTAAATTACTTTCATTTCCTGAAATGGGTGATCTTTATATAGTAAGCCATTTCCATCCTATTGAGGGATCTTTGGAAGTTTTCTAAACTCTTAATGTTTCACTGTAGTTCAGGAATCTTGCCAAGGAGGCTTTAGGAGGGCTTGGTCTGGACCTCACTGCAAACACCGTATGAACAGGGACTGCTGGATCACTCCCTCTTCTTACCCCCTACATACATCTTTGGATTGCTTGCTGTGTGCAATTGGTACTTCTGCTTTTCAGCTGTTTTGTCTTTAAGGTAGTGTGTTTATAAAGGAAAGCTTGGTAGGCATTAGCTGATCCACTTTAGTTTCATACAGGTTGTACACAAATACATCATATAACCTGTATTTCTTTTCAAGTACCTCGTTGTTCTCTGTTAGGCAAGTTTTCTGATGTGCTACTTTAGTAGAATGAAGGACACCATAGCCAGTGTGAAATTCATTCCATGACTTATGTTTAAATCCTCTGAAGCCTCCTGCTTGTATCATTGCAGACCTTTCAAGGCATGTCTCACTGGGAAGGTTTTCTGCCACAGGGCACTTAGGGGTCTTTATGCCTCTCTATTTTAGTAGTGAACACTGAGTCTGAGGCCCAGCTAGGCTTGATACAAACATTTTTGAAAAAGAGGTTTCTGTCTAAATAAAAAATAGAAAACCTGACAAAGGCTGAAGTAACTTGTCTGAGGTTGTGCAGCAGACTGGGAGCACAGCGGCGAGAATGGGATTCTTGTCTCCTTTCGCACACTAAATCATGTTCTTCCTGCTCAAGAGTTCAAGTTGTGATTTCTGTGCCTAAGCATGTCTTTTGGACGTCCTGCTAAGAGGCCATTTTCTAGGAAAAAGGACTTGCTGGAACCCAGTAAACTGATTGCAGTGTTTGTTTGTTCCAAAATCCGTATTATTTCCAAGTCTCGAGACCTGTGCTGGTCATACTTGGATTAAGTGCATAGCCATGGCAAAATTCGCTCTAAATAAGCCCCACTTCTGCCTATCTGGCATTGCTCTGTTGGCACGTTTAGGCTAAGTGGAATTATCTGCTCCATTTTTGTCTAAGTGCAAACTGGGTGTTACAATGTTTAGAAAGGCAAAGGGAGCAAATGGAGATGGTATTGCTGCAGTAGGGCTGAAAACTCAAGAAACTAGAGGCAAGCAGAAGACTTGGAAAGAGAGCTTGACTGTCACCAGGTTAAGCACATATAGGATCATTCAAACTGCCAATTAAAAATAATTTGATTAGGTTCCCACTGGAGAGCAGGGCCTCATTAGGCAGCTGAAGTGAAATTTTGCAATGTAGTGTTAGATGACCATGAGGTAAGTGGAGAGGAATCTGGCAAGTTCTTCGCTACCCTGCGTACTGGCAATGACGGCCACTTCCCAGGAGGGCAGTCCTGCTTGCCTTCTGGGTAACAATGTTCCAGTTTGCAACTACATGAAGTGCCTTATTGGAAAGTCACTGGCACCAGGCAGCGTAGCCTGTCTCTTTGCATTACTTTCTGGACATCAATACTTCTTGTTGTTTTCCTCTTCACTCCCTTCTAATGGAGAACTGACTACAGTTGTGCTGGAAGAGCTGCACTGACAGAACACAACTGTCTGCACTGTCCAGCCTGTGTCACCCTGCTGCAGGGGACATGCATGATGTGTCTCCAGTGGTTGCTAAAGTCATCACTATCCAGTGTGATACAACAAAAAGATGGGAGCATGTACTGTTCTGTGGAGGAAGTACTGCTATTCACACAGCCAAACGGCCCAGGTCTCCTTAAATCATGATGGAAGCTGATGGCAGGGCCTGGCAGCCAGTATGGATTGAAATAGAAAACCTGTTATCACTAATACTGGGTTTTTTTAAAGTGAAGAATAAAATTATGCAAAAGGCCCATAATGTTCAGATAAATGTTTTTGTTTGTTTTCCACTTCCCATTTCTGGATGAGAACAGAAACACGAGGTCAGAAGGCTCCCAGGAAAGCATGTTCTTGTCAGCTTTCCAGCTGCTTTTTGCAAAGCCAAGAGAGATATGTTCACATGATGTTGTAATCAAGGTCAGGTCTTTGTCAAGATAGGCACTGCCCATCTGCATCAGTAGCGATAGTTCCTGTGCTCAAAAGTAGGTAATAGTAAGGTCATAATTGTAACCCATGTCTTTTCACATTCCCTTATTTTTTATACGTGCTAATACCAACAAAATAAAACCAGAAACTTTGGCATAGTATGGACTAGATGGTGCAAGACAGCTTTCTTTCTGTGAGATGCATATCTGACTTCCTTGACAGTACAGCAGCATTCAGGAGGAAGCCCTTTGTTAGTATCTGTCACAAGTCATCAGCAAGCTAATTAACATGTATATCAGTCTTTCTGCTGTCTTTAGAATGGCAGAAGAATATCACAGAATCAAATAAACCAGTTAGGTACCGCTCCACCCTGGTGGAAGGTGTGCTCAAAAGACGTCGCGATAATCTCCACCAAAATGAATGACCAAAAGTCAATCAAAATGCTTGCTGGTAACTCATAAATATCTTGAATATTTGAATATAAATATCTTCTTGAATATTGTTTTATTCATGTGTCTTTCTATCTTCTGCCAGGTCTGTCAGCACCATCCGCAACCAGCGCTATCATATCCATGCTAACCTCTCCTTTGCTGTCTTGGTGGCTCAGATCCTGCTTCTCACCAGCTTTCAGTTCAGCCCTGGAACAGTAAGTCCTAAAAAGAACGATAGTGGGTTTTGCAAGGCATCTTCGTGGAATGAATGCCTCATGCCACATGCAAGAAATTGTCTTGCAAGTGACATCTCCTATTTTTAATGTGTCTTAGCCAAAAATTGTGTCCTACAACACTGGATACATCCTTCTGTGCATCCAAATAATGTTATCATGATATCTGGGCATGTCTGGATGTTTGCAAACTGAAAGAGATACACACTCATCATATCACCATCTAAATCCCTAAAGTGAAGAAATGGTATGAATTTTGTATTTAGGTGGGTATTTGTATTTTTGTTACAGTTTTGGTTTGGTGTGGGGAGGTGTACATGTAGGCTTTTTTAATTGTCTGTTCTCTGCTATGGTATAGTTTGCCTTTTTTCCACATTAAAAAGTTATCTTACTCTTGTTGGAAGGTAATGAGCTTCCTGATGTAGCTGTGGCAATTTATTCTGCTTTCTTGGAGGGCAAAACAGAAAGCCTTTGGATTTTTTGTACATGAAATGTTATTTGGTAGAATACACTGTTTTTCTGAAGAGCAGATCTGTTGATCATGATCTCTGCTCTAGAGATGTATATTATTTTTAAATATCATTCATGTTTATTTGAGCTGTGGAGAAGTCAGTGAGAAAGGTAATAGGAACTACTGCTTAATTAGCTACAGCATTACTTCCACATAAGAGTTTAATCTGAGATCCTCAGTACTGTAAAACATCTATATGCTTCTCTTGGCATCCAAGGCAACCATTGGAACAAATGACAAATACCTTGCTGTTGCTTATGTGGTACTGAAACACTATGCATGTATAGATCACATATATCAGAACTTGAAGTTACAGATTGATTTTATGGATCAGGCGGGAATTCCTTATTCAGAGTACCATTAAAGCTGGCATCTCAACCAGCTGGGTTAGGATTAAGACAAATATGCCATGTTAACAGTATTACATACTAGTAAATCCAGTTTGTTTCCACTGTTATGTTTAAAAAATGTTATTTAAAGTAACGTAAGGTCTGATGGAAAGTGCCACCTGCAAAAAGAAGAAAGAAAACCTGATTTTAAAATAATCTTCCAGGGTGCTTGGTTTTTGTGATGGTCACACCCCGGCTCCTCTGGTGACCAACTATTGCTCCATCTTACTTTTCTCAAGCAGTGAGCAGTTTCTATTAATTTTTGACTCTTTTTATTATCAGTACAATAAATGAGGTTTGCACACTCTTCATTTTGCCAGTACAACAAGTACTTAAATTTGTTTTCAGCTCAGATGGGATCCCTTGAGCTTCTGTTATATTTACAAATAACAATAATGGCTGGTTTTACATAGGCTATTTTTACATGAGGATCTAAAAGCATTTTGCAGAACTAAGTTCATGCTTTTTTGCTATTTAACATTCAGGTAGGCCCTGAATGAGTAAGATCATGTGCAAGGGAGGAAATGCCAGGTAATGGTTTATATGGAAATGAAATGGAGACAATGCAGAGCAGCAAAAAATACTACTTGAAACTGAAGACAGTGGAAATCAGGCATTAAAATAATCCTCTCCAAGTATAGAGCTAAATCTCTTTAGAAAGTACATAGACTTGAGGGCAAGAAAACATTCACTCAGCATAACAGGGTGTTATTCTCAGTTTTCCTTTTTTCATCCGAGTCAGTTCAGATAACATGTAAAAGCCCCTTTACACTTTTTTAGGGCCTGCATCACCTCCAGTCTTTTAAAATACTGTGAAATACTAGTTGAACGTAGGTGGAGCCCATGCTCCCCAGAGACATGTCCCAGTGTCCACTTACATTTATCATATGCCTTGTCCACACAGAGATGTCCTGCTTGTTTAGTTAAGCTAGTGGAATGCTCACACACATTGAAGTTACAGTTTAATAGGTGTGTATTTTAATTTATCTTAAACCTATTCAAGAGTTACTTAAATTGAAAGTAAAATTAAATTGAAAGTTAAATTAAAACGGCAGCACCCAGAAAGTAAGACTGGTTTTATAGCACAGGCTTTCTGAAGTGAAACACTTATCTACAGAAAGCTTGGACCCAGGGGGTCTAAATACTAAGTGAAACACTTCAGAAACAGGCTCCATGGATAATTCAGCCCTCTCTCTGTAAAAGAATTAATTGTAGGGCACAATACTGTAAAGACCTTAAAGCTGAAAACCACGATCTACATACTGTCTGCTACACTTTTATATTGTTTTAACCTCTTGGGATCAGGGATCTTGTGATTCATCCTTTTATTAGTCCCATGTCCTTACCTTCTGTATGCTCTGTTTTCACTAGTTCTGACATCAGTTTTAATACCTTTAAATGCTGCTTAATTGGACTGCTAAATAGTGTTTTACAAAAATAGGGAGGCTGTATTTACACTAGAAGGTGTAAATTTGTTCATACCCTGCTTCTGCCAAAGAGACTTCTAGTGTATCTAGTGCTAAACTGTTTGTAAGTGCCCTTGCTTGAGAAGAGGACAAGTGGTACCAGTTTGTGTAAGGAGATACAATGAAATAGGGAACATCACTGTGGAAACAGGACCTGAACTGGCATCACTTTCTTGCGTCAGTGCCTTTAGATGCTCCATTGTTTCCCATCTCCATCTCTAGGGTTATTTAGTTTTGATTCCCGATATGGTATACAGTATTCCACTGGTAATTTCAAATGTATTATTTAATAACTTAGAATTTATATTGCAGCAATTTTCCTTTTGTAGAGTAGGAGTAATTTTAAACCACAAAACTCCTATGGCCACAAATAGGAATTTTGTCCTTATAATACATCCACCAAACCCTTTTCCTTTTTATTTTTGAAAGCTGGTCCTTGATACCTAGCATCAATAGTGCTAACCCAGTAGTCCTAAATGATCATGGTATATTCCAGGAAGGCAGTTATTCCTGAAACTAAGGTATCTTTTTACTAGAGAAAGCAAATCTCTTCACACAAAGCATTTTTTTTTTCCTATACTGACCAGTCCCTAAGATGTATTTGTTGTTCATGTGCCAGTCTTATGATTTCCCTTAGACTTTCAGCATCAGACAGATTTCTTTCTTCAGGTTTTGCTGCCTAGTTACTCTCCGCTATAGAGTCTACTGTTCTTAACAGAATGCTAAACAGAGATGTCCATTTTTTAAAATAATTAATGATCAACATTTCTTCAGGCTAATAAAACCTTCCAAAGATCTGAGTGCATGTTTGTGGTAGAAAGTAAAGTGTTAATTAGACACAGGAAAATGGAAATTGAAGTAGAATGTGTTAGGCAGCATTGTGTTTTTCCAGCACAACTAGAAAATGTGTCCACTATTTGAAGTTCTGCATCAGTGTATTGAGCTGTTTCTCACTCAGTACTTCTGGATTGCATTGCTTAAACTACTTTGAAATAGGAAGATGAAATAAGCTACTTTTGTTTATGATATATGTACATGCATAAATTCAAGACTGTGTATCGAAGTAGCATATAGATTGCAGGGAAGGACATTTTCAGAAGGGTTCTGTATAGTGCAGTAAGATTGCCACTTGAGAACACTGTCAGAAGTTGAATGTATGCAAATTTACCTATCTGTTTTAAGACTGTCCTCAGTAAACAACTGACTCCTATCTTCTGAGAGCCTTTTCTGAGAGACTGCTTTACTTTCTCAACAACTATAACATGATGTGCCTTGCTGCTGGCTGGACTGATTTTTCTATTTCCACAAACTCAGTAGTAGTCAGCTGTAAGAGTAACAGTAATGAGATCTGTCTTTTTACAGGCAGTCTGCTAAAAGTATTGTGTATCATATGACACAGCAAGGGAGCTCTGTGTATTTGTAATATGTAAAATCTCAGCTTTTCAATGCCTTTTTCAAGAAAGCAATCCTGTCATTTAAGAATATCTTCAAAATAATTAAGGCACAAATACAGAATGAGTACCACCTTTGCTATGGATCTTCTGTAAAAAAATCTGCAAATCTATATTAAACAAAATTATTTATAGGACAGTCTCCTGCTACTTCACAGTGGTTTTATTTTTCTGCTGTTTTGCAATTCCTATTGTTTGGATACCTAAAAATTGGAAAGTATCTATTTGACAGAACTAGCTTGTAATTCAGCTTTATGTTGTTGCATTTATATTTTCATGGACTAATCTTCTAGTAGAAATCAAAAGGCATTAAAATGGATTTCAGAGCCTTATGAAATTAACAGGAAAGGTTTTTACAGTTTTTTGTCAATAAGCAAATCTGGTTTAGATGTATGTCACCAAATACTGTGAAATACTACAACACTTACAGATCTCACTTACATGAATTAAAATCGAAGTTATTGCTTTTTAATACATTTAGTCACAGTGGATTTGCATTAGAATGTCCTTGCACTAGCACAGAACTAGCTGACTACCAGTGGGAAGGTATGGGAAACCTTTAATTTTTGTTAGACAAGTAAGTCCTAATTTCCATTAGTATACAAAATCCCAAACCATCAAAAAGAATAAAATGCCAACACATGACAACTAAGCTAAAGCAACGAAGGGGAACTGATGATTAACATCTGAAGACCAGTATAGCAGAAGGACAGCAGACTGGTTCATACTGGTAATGGCTTCCTCAGCACACAGACTGCATCTGCCTGGATACCTGACTGTGACTTGACAAAGAAGGGAAATGCTGGAGGGGAAAAAAAGGGTCTTCCCATTTGCATGGACAGCATGCAAACAGCTGCTCCGAAATTCTGTAGGTGTCACAGAAGGGATGGTACAACCACCACGCAGAATGACCGTCATCAGTATGCTGCAAGACGCGAAACACATATAGCTGGGACTTGTTCCAAGAACGTGTTTAAAATGTGCCTTAACTGAAAACAAACCAAACAAGGTTATCTTGTGGTAAGATTGTTGGCACTCACATCTGTTCAATTACTGCACGATGAGTAACACCACTTGTGGTGAGACATTCTGGAAAAGCAATTAGCAGGGAAAGGAGAGTGTGCTGTGTGAATATGTGAGGAGTGGGGGAGAAGAAAGGATTAGTTTCCCCTGTTCTTGTCAAGTAGGGTGATAGGAGACTTAGAGAAAAAAGTAAAGATCTCTTTGCAGAGCAACTTATGAAAAAGCCAGAGTTTAAGCCCAGACTGCATTATCTGTAGCCCACAGTAAGCACTGAGGTGGATGGAAAAAGAGCTCAAGGGGATGTTTTTACTTCTTGCTGCATTGCCTTAGTCATGGCATTCTTCTCTTTTGGGGCACTTCAAAACACATGTTACAGTTTAAATTGACATGGTCTAGTTTACACCAGGTGGGCTTACTTTCTAGGTGGTATTATTCTGTTGCTTTAACTTTTCTATTAGTTCCTATTTCCAGAACCTTGATAGCACATAATGAATAAAGGGCAGTCAAGAAGTATTTAAATTATCTGAAAACTTTGAGTTGTCTTAATCACTGGATATTTTCTTCCCAAATATGACTTCATATACAGCTGGTACATCAGACTGAGAAAATAGGAATTCAAACAGGGGGGCAAACTAGATACCTACTATTGAGCAATTAGGGCTCAAGAGCCAATGAAAACTTGCTAGCATTTCTTGAGATGTCTATATTAATATTGTTGATGGAAGAGCATATGACACTTTTCCAGACTTTCTAACCAGGCCAGACACTGGAATACAATGAGATTTAATTTATGTGTTAACCTTATGTTTGATGTAAACAACAATGAAGTAGGAAAGCCACATGACAAGGTGTAACTAAGCAGCAGATTCAACATAGTACCTCATTTTAAAATATCCATGTTTTGCTCAAGCTTAACTGATCCATTGACTTTCTATAGTTCTTAGTAGAAAATGAGGTATGAACTGTGCGACAGAGCAGGGAACAAAGTAGAGATCAATGTTTGTATCCCTGCTTCTTTGACTTTCCTACTATCCTGTATTCACTACAAGCTTAGCAACAGGATGTTGACCCTTTGGTTTTAAATTCTAAAATTTTTTATAGACTATAGTAGGAGTATTGCTCCTACTATTATAAATAACAACCAGTTTGGATTTCCATATCACAGTTGGCAATAGTTTTGGGGTGTTTTGTTGTTGGTTTTTTTTTTTTTTTGTTTAAAACTAAAAAGTTTTGTTACTCTGAAGCTACCTGACAATACTCTAGAAAAAAAAAATGCTCAAATACTTTGTTTTTAAGCTTGCTCTGCTTCAGAGATTTACCATTTAGCATGTAAATGTATATAGAAAAAAAAAGTAACTGCATTACAAAGAAGTAACGTACTAATTTTTGTTCTTCACTTAGGTGCCTTGCAAGATCTTGGCTATTCTCCTTCATTTTTTCTTCCTGAGTGCTTTTGCATGGATGCTGGTGGAAGGATTTCATCTTTACAGTATGGTGATCAAAGTATTTGGGTCAGAAGAGAGCAAGCACTTATATTATTATGGAATTGGATGGGGTAAGCATTTATTGGCTGCTTAGTTTAAGTTTCCTCACAGCAGGACAAGATTATATTCAGAAGCATGTGTAAAATTGTCATCTTATGACCATAGTTAGCGTTACTGAAAGTAGGTCTGTTGGATAAGAAAATGCATAATTTTTCTGACTATAATCAGACTTTAAAGTATATAGCCTCTAAAACTAATTTCACTGCAGAAAATTCCATGACCTCACTAGGCCAGATCAGATTCTTAATTACTGATTTGATTTATAGCACGAGCGTGGGAGGGAGGTCTCATTGCACTGGTATGTTCTGGTTTTGGTTCTTAGTCACTACACTGGCTTATTCTAGTATTCTGCAAATCATACATAAAAAATCAGCGCAGTACCACAGGGGTATCATAAGACTTCATAGGTTGATGTTTTGTGCCTTGAAATCATCAGATGAAAAAAGCTGCAAAGAGCCTCGATGTTATGATTAAGAATAAAAAAGTAGCACTGTGACACAGGTATCTCACAGATACCAATTCACAGCTAAATGCAGTAATGAAAGCATAACCTGTGTACTTACTGAGGAGTCAAAACTGAGTATTTTGTTCCAAACTCTTCACAACACTTGGAAGTCAGCTTGCTGTTACTGTCCTGGAAGTATAGCAGTGATGCTTGACAAACCCCACATTTAGAAGAAAACCTCATACATTGAGTCAAAAGGAGAGATGTGAAAAGATAGCAGAAGAGTATCTATGTAATTACAGATAATTTCAAAATATGTTAAAACATGCATTATCTTTCTCCCCACAAATTCATTTTGAAGATGAATAAAACCCAATTATACCAATACAGACCTACTGCAGTCATAGCAAAAATAGTCTATTTAATACCAATTGGCACCATGCAGATCTGAGTGACACTAATGCTGTTCACTTTTTTAGATAAATAAATAATATACACAGACATATATTCATACATATATATTTCAACAGCTGCCTACTTGTCCTGTTTTTTAATATGACATTTTTATTCTGTACATCATTCCTCTTTCGGTTTGAAATCTCCTTCTTGGAAGTTCTGTCTAAGGGCAATTTGATACATTCCTCTGGTGAAGGTATCTGCTACACTGAGAAGCTTTCTTTGCCCTCGTTGTTTCTCTGTGATAAGTTCAGGAGTATCACATACGTGTGTCTTTACCTTGGTTGCTCTTAAAGAATGGCCAGTTTGCATGCCAACAATATGCACCTTAAAGCTTCGAGTGCTGAAAGCAGTTGAAAGCTGTTTGGCTGAGTTTTCAGTAGACTTGGGTAAAATATCTCCCTCTTCTTTTTTTCCTTTTTTTTCCTCCAAAACCACTAGTCAAAGCAGGCTAAGTGGAATAGTTCATCTCTTGCATGCACACAAGACCTAAAAGTAAGAGAACCCAGAGAGGTAGAGGGTTAAAGACATTGGAGGCTGTATGTTCTTTTAGATTGAGTGCTAAACGTAGATAAACCTGCTGATGTTAGAGGTTTCTTGGGGATTTATTTAATCCAGAGCTCATGGATTACAAATCCAAGTGGATCAAACTAAAGAAAATGTTCTCATAAGACCCTGAGAACTCTTTCTCCTTCAGAAATGTTATGTAAAAAGACACAAGAGTTTATAAAATAATTAGGAACTGGCACTTAATTCACTGGGGTATTTGCGTATAGCAGATGATTTAATTAACTCAATTTATAATCAGTCATTAATTACCTTATGAAAATAAATTAATGATTTAGATGTACTGCAGTGCACCTTTACCCTTTTTTTCTGGCATTTTCTGTAAGGTTTATTTATTGTAAAATGGCAGCAATCTACAAAGTGATTTAGAAGGCACAAGGATAAACATGGCATCTGACTGAGATATGACTAGTACTAGTGCTTCATTTTATTGCAGTATGATTGCTACCACTCAATTAGTAGTAATTAGCACAGTGTGTACATAGCCTGTATGTCCAATGGGATGTTAAATGTGGTTACTAAAAAGTCTCTTCAGTGGTATTTTCAATAATGCTATGGAGGAAAATGCCTTAGGCCAAACAGTAAATGTATGGAGCAAAATACACAGGTACCAGCAGAAGTTTCTGTATCAGTTGTAGCAATGCTGCTCTCGGCAAAGATTGTGTAAGAAACTCGGTGACAAGCTCTGTTTCTGAAATGTAGCAAAGATACTGGTTGAACAGAGAGTGGAAGACATCATCCATTTAACAGTAATACACTTCTCTGTGTAAACTTTGCAAAATACTTTTTTTGCCAGATATTTTAATTTTTGAAAGTACATTCCAATTAATATTCTTACAAGGACTAGGAAAAGATTTTTTACTGAAATCCAGTAAATCTACCATGTCACTGGGAAAGCAGTTTGTACTGCTTTATTTTTCCATATACCTCCAAGTATTTACATTTGAATTAAAATGTTTGAATTTCCTTAATCATATCTGACATGATGCTATTGCTGCAAGTGTGTCTAACCATCACTGAAGTAATGTGAGGAGGCAACTGCATTCCAACTTGTTTATCTCTTGGCAAGTATCAAGGCAATTTTCAGTCAACAGCACCACAGCTCACTGGCTGGTATGCAAGTTTAATGTTGTCAGTTGGTAATAGATGTTGCTAAACAATGATGGTTTTAGAGAGATTCACCCAGCAGTGTTCCTTACTTAAATGCATAAAAGGACACCCAGGTTTGTCAGCTCCCAACCTTCCTTTTGTTAGCATATTGGCACTGAATGCAATTATAAAAGTTTAATTAGAGGTTTAATTAGAGGTCACGTGTCAGTACTGCATTCAGCAGCAGTATGTGCTCATTTCCTGTGGGGTAGTTTGGGCTGTCCCTTCATGAACTTGATGAAAGGACAATAGTGAGAAGTTACATCTATTGCTAAAGTTCCCACATCTAAACAGAAGCCTTGCAAGGCTGGGGAAAAAGGCTAAAAATGCTTTATCCTAAAATGATTTTGTTTGGTCTTAAAGCAAGGGTAAGTTTGCATTGAATACAACTGTCAAAAGAAAGTTGAGCATTCTTGTACTATCCTGAGACCATAATAGACATATATATTTTCCAGTACCTAATAAAAATGGATGGTTTTTTACACTTTGGCTTCGCTGACCAGATGGCTGAAAGAAGATGAAGATAAGGATGTTGCATTTCATGTTAGTCAAAACAGATAGTTCATTTCTTCATTCTTAGCTTTTTGAAGTGTGAATGCATTTGACTTTTGCAATCTCATAGGTCTTGGCATAATGGCAGACCCCAGTCCTTAACTTAAAATCCCAGATTCATAATTCTTATTTAAGCAGAGGCACTGGGGGTAGGTACATGTGTAAAAGCTTCCATCTTCTGTATTAAAGACAAGCTGAAACTTGAGGCAATGAGAGGAGATAAGACAAGGAACTCTGCACTGAGTATCACTGATCCTTGGAGAGGTATTACTCCTGTAAAATGAATTTAACAGTAATCAGAGAGGCAGGATAGCAAACGTGCAGAGTTGATTGAAGTTCCTGTTTATTATCTTTAGTCCCAAGGGTGCTAAATTACCTCAAAGACGGCAGTTGTCAGGAATTCAAAAGAAGAGCAATTTGAAGAAGGTGATAATACCGTACCTTTAAAACCACCTTGAGATTGATTGAGGGGAAAAAAAATACTGTGTTGCCTTGGTGATTCAGCATAATGCACACAGATTATTGTAGCAAAACTTGTCCCACCCACCCATCTGTAGGATACTGATGATAAGAGTTTGTGATATTGGAGCATTTGCTGTGGCACTTTGGCCTCAACATGTTTTCCTATTTCAGAAAATCTCCTTTCCTATAGAGACTGCCTCAGAATGAAGATTTTGTTCTGAGCTGTCAAAAAGAGCTAGGTTTCTTTATCTGCTGTTGCTTGGTGTAGTCCCAGACTTCTGCATGGGTACTACATAACAAACCGGAGAATATACTTTCCCCCATCAAGCAAAGTAGATCTTTTCAGTATTGGAAGGAAATATACTTCCACTTGTGTCTAATGCTTAATCCTTCTCTATAAATGACATATTTAGCCTTTTAGAGTTAATGTCCTAAAATTGTTTTGAATTGTCTGCCACAGAGTCTCTCTGGACTGTCTGGGGTTTTGCTATGTATAGAAGGTGCAGAAGCTTTCAAAATACAACATTCAGATTTACAGGCATTTTCAATTTCATTTACCATTAGTGCCTCAGAAACATAAAATAATGGATTAGATGTGACATTTAATGCTGAAAAGAGGAACTAGCTGACATTCATTTTAGACTTCACCCTACTGAATGTATTTGGGCTGAGTTCTTGGAGAATTTTGTCTAAGCAAGGATTGTGTTATTGGGCTTCCTGTGCCAGGTATTAAGAGTTTATGCCTGCTCTGCAGGCTGTACTTTGATGCCAAGTTTGGAAGGCAGCCTTAAATTAGCTGGCCTGGGGACCTGGAGAACTCGAGCTGTGGCATCACATGGTTCCATGTGGGTTGATTTACCCCATTTAAATGTGATGCTGTATTGCTCTAGGGCTGCAGAGACACAGATGACACCAGTGCCATAGATCAGCTGCCAGAAGGGTGTACTGGAAAGCATGGTCTGTTGCACCATAAATTTAGAGATTTGAGGTGTAGGATTGGTGAACATGCTTATAGCATCTGCTAACTGAGAAAACATTCAGGTACTGTAAAATCCCATAACTCTTCCTTAGATGATAACCAGTGTCAGCACAACACTTTAACATTACCTATTATGGGTGTAGACTAAACTTCAGTGGTTTTAAGTAATTATTACTGACAAAAGTTTGAGCAAACACACTTACATTTGAGTGTAATATATAATCCATATGAATTCCTCAGTCCAGATCCCCTTAGGCTAAATAAATTTTTTTAGCCTTTATGGAATTTATTGAATAGTTGTTTCTTAAAGGAAAAATACTCCAGTTTCACTGTTACAAAACAAATTCTTCCTCCATTGCCATTGTCCATGTAATATCTTATTAATGCAAAGAAAAGGCAAACTGTACTATAGGCTGCAGACCATTTTACTCTCACTGAATTAGCAGCTCTTTTTGTGCAGATGACTGCTCTATGTTTCATCTGCGTAAGTTTTATTATCTTCCAAAGGAACTCTGTATTTAATTTTCTTCTTCACTGCCACTTAAAATTTACATGTCATGATAAATCCTTTGAATAGCCAGCATGTGACTTGGGGGAAAAAGCAGGCAGACTGGAAGTACAAACTAGAGTTAATTGGGCACAGGTATTTTTGCTTGTGTAACAAATTCCCTGCTCTGGGAAGACAACTTGAACCAGAAGTCAAACAGTGCCAATCAACGACTGGCAACCGAAGACCAATGGGACCTTTCATCCACATAGCTCTCACGCCCATGGCAGACTAAGTTTGAGCAGATAGGCTTATGTCTGTGCTTAATTGCTCTGTTGAATGTATTCTTGATTTTGTTCAGGTATGTGTAGGAATTTCCTCTCTTAAATAGACAAATGAGCTTGTAAACTAAAATTCTGCCTTTGCTTAGGTCTTACGTAAGTATTACCTCTAAGGGGTTATTCCTGATTTGGACAGGCATGGGAGAGCAGAGTCAAGTTCATGGAGATATTAAACTTAATCCTGCAGAATGGATTTCAGTCTAAGACCTAAGCAATGCCTGTAGATGTTGCTTCTAAACTACTGAGTATCCTTCCTATTTATAAATACAGGGTGCTTCTAGCCACAATCAATAAAGAATGAAAATACTTCTCTAAAAATTATAGTTCTGCCAGTACAGGAACACTTTACAGAATTTTGTGAGGATGATATTGGTAAGATTAAGTAGAAATTGCTAGTCAGAGAATTTTATAAAAGCCTCATGCAGAAAACCTGAAGAATTCAAAAGAAAATTGAAACTTAACCTATCATATCTAGTACTATCTCTGGGACCTGGGTATTAAATTCTGTAAGATGATAAAAGCCCAAACTTCACATTTTATTAAATCATACAGGAATTAACAGACAATCATTTAATGTTTAAAAGGATGAGGTTTTACTATAATCAGAACTGTTGGCAAGAAAAACCTCATTTCCTTTTGAGCTTCTGGCCAGGGAAGCTGTGCTGAAGTGGCACAACAGAATATCACAGAGCTGGGGGCCAGAGGCACGCAGCCCCGAACAGCAGGACTGCAACTGTCTGTCTGCCTTTGTGAAATTGGGGTGTAATCCTGTAAAGCACTGCTCCACATCCAAGAATGCAGCACATGGGAACTGTCAAATCCCATCTGGAAATACAGCCTAATTTAGACACTGAAATCTTGTAGAGCTATTTCATATTTATGTAAAAGTAAGTCTTGGTTGGGCATCTGAGTGGGATGTGAGTTTGCTTCTGTCTTTTCATAAGCATCTCCTGCTGTTGCATGTGATGCTCTAGGTAACTAAATGTCATCATTTCTGTCCTTCCACCTGCTAGGCATGCACCCATGGGAGAAACTCAACTTTGTTTTCTAGACAGTTTTGAATTCTTGAGCAAGGTGCATTTATTTGGAGGAAAGTGGCTAAGTATGCTATTGCTTCACAGGATATCACTGCTTGAATAGCAAGAGACAGAAATTACCTGGGCAAAAAACAGGCAGAAAAAGGACTATGAATCTCTATGAAATTAGCAGTAATTCATTTTAACTGTTAAACTAGTGCTTTATTGAAAAGTCATCTTTTCTGACATTAATTGATTAAAACATGTTGTATTACACAGCTGCAGGAAGATGTCAAGTTAGACTTAATTCTCAAATTACTCTGAGCTGTTCTGTCATCCATATGAAATTTAACTGAACTTGCAGGGCTCACTGAAGATGTACTTTTGTTACTGATATTGCCCCTGACTTCGCCTTTTTTGCAGGCTGCCCACTGGTGATTTGTGTAATTTCTACATCAGCGTCCCTAGACAGCTATGGAGAAAGTGGCAAGTGAGTATGGAAATGTCTTCACCCTGGGTGCAGTGAGGATGAAAAATGTGATGGGGAGAAAACCCTATAGTTAAACTAGGTCCCTGTAGTTAACAGGGCTCTAGTTCTGCAAGATCTTGCTGAGGAACTGGTCAGGCAGCCTGCAAATAACAACTGTTGTATAGGCATAATCTTAGAAACCTCGGGTTTGCCTTTCACTGCTGAGATGATGCACAAAAGCTCTTGAGATGCTTTGCCTATTTTTCCCTCTTGCTGCAGAGGTGTCAGGCCTCCCACCATCAGCGCCCTGCTAGCCCCTGCACAGAGGAAAAGCGCAGGCCAGAACACTTGTAACAAGATGGGAATAGCCTTTGATTGAAGATACTTAATCTTTTGAAGAAAACTGCAGTTAAACACCTGAAGACCTAAAATGCATAGTGTTAAAAATCTTTATAATTAGTTAAGTTCCTTTCTAATCTGGGGGGAAAAAAAGGCAAATTTATCTGAAAAAAAAACCCAAAACCAAAACACCCAAACCCACCACAGGTGGTTTTTTTCCTACCATAATATAAGCAAAAGATTTGGAGCAAGGATCATTTTGTGTGTGGTAAACTAGCTTACATCATCACTGCTGCAAGAAGGACGTGTGTAGCTGACAGCATGTTTCCCAGCCTCTTCCTCACCACCAGCCAGGCAGGGCAAGGAGGGCTTCAGTTTGTCTCCTGCTACAATGACAGTACTCATGGCACTGAAATGAGTGCCTGTGTACAGGGTACAGGAACAGCAAATAGCTAATAAAATTTTTCCCTTCTTCCCATCTTTCCACTCCTAACGCAATTTGAAGGCATGCTGGGGCAGATAGCTGTCACTGACTCTGCAAGATCCAAATCAAAGTGAGATCCTGCCTCAGATTCCCTGTGTGAAGGGAAAGGCAGCTTCTTACTGATGCTCTGTCATGTTCCTTGCTTTTAAAATTCATCAGTCTTCTTGCATGCTCTTTTAGGCTTTTTTTTTTGCTCTTTTTTTTAATTAATTGACCATGTGTTCCATCTAAAATCATTCTGATTTGTCTTTGCAGCTGCTGGCTTTCACTAGAGAATGGAGCAATCTGGGCTTTTGTGGCACCGGCATTATTCGTAATTCTGGTAGGTAAAACCATGGCTGCTGCTTCCTTGTTCCACAGCAGAACTTACTGAAGGTCTGATGCCAGGCCAGTGATACAACAGAGATGAATGATCCAAAATTACTTTGTTCCTCACCCAATTTTTTGTGGTGTTCACAGTTGTGTATTACTATATACATATTAATTATCACACTATCCCAAGACAAAAATGCAACCAAAAATACTGGGACAGCCCTCCTGTGAAACAGTCCTGTTGGGGACATTAATAACTGTGTGGAACCAGGTAATATGGGGCTTTTTAGTAATCCTTCGAAAGATCCTCAGAAGAACAAACTCTGTGGCTTGTGTTTCATTTACACCAGTAAAAGTTGAGAGGCCAATTCCACCTCCCTGGTGTTGGAAGCTTTTGCGAGTGCTCTCAGTAGGAATGATCATCAGCAGTTTGCAAGCAGTCAGCAGCTAGCAGGAATGGGTTGAAACAACGGTTACAAGGAGTTGTCACCTTGGGGGTGAGCTCTGGGGGAGGTAACAAGCCTCCTGCAGACCTGTCTTGTTACAGTGATAAGGAATGTGCACTATCCCTCAGATTTTGAATTCAATGTCAGGTACAGCAGTTTGTCCTGCTGAGCAAGGAGGGCTGTGAAGGTGAGTTAGCTGGGGTCAGGTGGCTGCCACAAATGCCTCTCCCACTTGTAATGAACACCATCTTTCCAGGGGAGGGTACAGGTTCATGGCTCCAGTGCTAATACATGAAGGCTCTACAACAGTCCAATTATGCCCACACATTAAATTACAATGAGTTTTGGCCTAATCACAGTGATTAACTAAGGAGCCAGGGTGTTTGCGGGGATTAAATGGGAGATTATTCCTCTTCAGCACTGTTTCCAATACTTTAATTGATCAGGCCATCTACAATTTTTGCTGCAGGTTATAATGTCAGAGTGACAATATGAACATGGAAAAGACTCACTGGTTGCCTTTAAAGCTTTGCTTAGATTTTAAAGACATGAGCCCAAATCTAGACCACAGTGTGCCTGCTGTGGTGTTTAAGGAAGGTCAGATCCTGACTACTTACATGGAAGAGCATCAAGAGGAGCCACTGACTGTACCTTGCATTTCCTTAAGGAAGTTAAGATTTCAATGGAAGCACACAGAAATTTCCCCAAATCTTATTACATGGAAAAACCCCATAAATCGTGCTCACAAGCCAAAAGAAGAAAGGGGAGCTATTCATAGAGAGTTAGTGTTTACCATACTTCTATAATTATTTGGCAAGCAAAAGGTGGCTTTTGGCTGGCTTTTTCCCGGCAGAGAGTGAAATCAGCCTCTTTTATACTGCAGCCCAGCCCAGCATCTTCCATACAAGAGACCGCCCCTGAAAAGCCAGGCTGAATAAGCATACTGCAAAAAAACATAGTTGCTATAATGATGATGGAAATTGTCTCATTTTAGCATTTTAATTAAATTATTAATGCAACACTTGAAAGCCCCTGTGCAGTAAGGGCAGGTTTCTTTTATGTAAGTGAAAACATACGTGTATAAATAAGAAATGTTGATCACTGGATTAGAGCTGGCTAAACAGCTCTGGACTTTGTTGTACCAAACTTAATTTGTTGCCTTACCTTGCACTTTCTGTATGTGAGTTTGTACTCAACGATATTTAGATATTGATGATTGGAGAGCAATTAAAATAATCTACTGTTCAAATGTCTCCTTCTCACATTAGCACTCAATTTCTGGCCATCCTTTATCAGCAAAGCGGGAAATGAGATGCAATCAGTACAATCAGGTCTTTTTCAGCTCTCTCCAAAGATGGTATTAATCACAATATGCCAGATAGTGCAAGGCTTACTCACCTGAGTGAGCACAGTCTTCAACAGTTTGCATGTGTATCTGCTTGCCAGTGAAAGTAAGGGTTTGTCTGTCTGGCTCTCACTTATGATATATAGCATTTGTGCAGTTCAAGCTATATTCTTTTAGGCATACAAGTATTTTGAGAAGGAGAAAGAGTGATCTCACAAGGCTGATCCATGTAGAGCAATTTGTTAAATAGTGTAATCCCAGCTCTGCTCAGAATAGCAGCAAGCTAGCTGACAAATTATTCTCTCTGGGCATTGCATATGCAAGCTGAAAAATGTGCTAGTGCATATAGGGAAATAAGGAAACTAAACACTATTTTGTGTGTGTGCCTGTGCTCTTTAAATATCAAATCAGCTACTAGTTGCGTGAACTAGTGTTTAGCTCTGAAAATGCTTCTCAAAAAGCAGGTTTTGACTACTTCCATCCATAGTTTCTCTCTGCCAAGAAAAAAGGATTATGCTGTGAAGAAAACAGGGGGACTGCTCTTTTCAACTCCCACTCCCTAGAGACTAGGCAGACAGTCTACTTTTGTCCTGCCACAGGCAATATAGACATTAAGGAGCCTTCAAACAGAATGATGTGGTAGGAGTGTGACTGGGAAAAAAATACTCACACATACTTTTGTAGGGAGTAATTCACAGGACCTTCCATCCCTATATGGATTCCCATACCCAAAGTGCTCTTTCCTTGGGTGTTGAGTCAAGGGATGTGATGAAGGAAATATTTCCTTCTGTGAGTAGGTCTTTTGGCTTCTACCTGCATCTGGAGGTTTAAAGATCACTCTCTCTCCCCCACAGTGCTCAGGCCTCTACATTCTCTTAAGGCATTTATGCAAAAAAATTGTTGCCATTAATTTGAAGACCAAGCTAAGCTCAGTCAGAGTTGGCCTGGGACATGTCTTCAATGGAAAAAGAAACTTGACAAAGCACCTGAATGTTTGGAACAAGACATTACATCTCTGGCAGAAGGCTTGTTTGTTATCAGCCATCTGCTGGCTTGGTCTGCTTCCATGGAGATGGCAGAATTAAGGAAATTCTGTGGAAAGTATATGTGTATAGGGAGCAGTGGGCGTGCTGCTGCCAGTGAATGGTCCATTGTGGGGGAAGATACTGGGCTGTAGTCACAAGTCCTTTCTGTTGTTTTCTCTGTAAGTAGTTATTTGTCTGGTGTGTTTTACAAGTCTTACAGATAAACAGCATTTTTATGGAGCTAAATGTTTTCCATTAGCATACTGTAAGGGTTTGATGCTGTGGAGGATTTGTAACTGCTGTCTTCAGATGGGACTCCAAAGAACTTGAGGCCCAGGCTGAGCTTGCCATCACTGACTTTAGTTGGTACTTACTTATGAACATTCAATATATAACAGAAAATCTCTCCCTTACACCTGCTGATCATACTTAATCAAGTAAGTTCTCTTCCTCCTGGTATTTATTCATACTTTTATGTAACCACTGCGGAATTACAATGACTTCTGGATGCTGAGAGTCTAACTCTGCACCTAAGTCCAGTGATGGGAAAGTGACAACTTGTGTCCCTTATTAGACATCACAGGAAAAAGTGACAGAACTGGACCCATAGTGTTTAAAGGCCCCCAGACGGTAGCATTCCTCAGAGTCATTGAAATCAAGTACCTAGTTCAGTGCTGTGCTGGATTTGAGCACAAATAAACAGACCACAGCTACTAAAGCCCTCAGTTACACTGTACCCCTCAGTTAACCTGTTTTAAACTTAAGTTCGTTTTGGTTTAAAATAAAATTTCTTAACAGGAAAGCATGTGACATTTTTTTGAACAAGAGGACAGACTGTAAGAAATTAAAAATTAAGGGTTAATATTAGGAAAGAGGAGAAGTCAGGGATGTTACATTTTATTAATTATTGTGTATTTCTAACCTTGAAATTTTGCTCTGCTATTCAGCTCTGACTGGTGTGATACTACGTGCATTAATATGAAATAATGTACACAGAAGTCCAAAATAACACAATTTAGTCTATTCCATCTGTAGTTGGAATTGCTCAGGGATAGCTAAAAGTGGAATCAGGCTTTTCAAAAATCATTTTAACATTGATCTATTTTAATCATGTGGCTGTGTTTGGAAATGCAGAATACCCAGTAATTGCTGATCTGCCCAGCAATGGGCTGCAACTGCAACAACCTGCAGCAGTGGTGTGCAACCACTGCAGTCACAGTAAGGATCAAATTAACTCACGCCATGAACGAGTATGTTAAACCTCAGATTGGAAGAGTCAGTTATAATTCTCTGTACCATTGCCCGAAACTGAAGTGGAGCCTAAAATAGTTGTGGTTTTAGAGGAAAGCTGGTCAATGGATTTAATTAAAGCAGTATGTTTTATTCTTCTTTATAGCTCCTTTGTGCTGCCAAGCCTTTTCTTGGCTAGGATGCAACACACCACATCAGAGGGTTTTACACATGGGATTTCTGCACTGTACTAAAGAAGAAAGAAAAATCTCATGAGACTTAGAGGAAATCTAGGTGAAACCCCTGAAAAAAAAAAAAAAAGAAAAAGAAAACTGAAGTGAGGAAGGAATCTGTCTCACTGTATCTGGGCTGTTAACATTTTGATGAGAGAAGATTTTGAAAGAGGTCCTTTTCACCCATTTAACTCTCTTCCTGATCCGACAATTTTCAGTCAGATGAAGCTGTCACTAGAGTGAGCCAGAGCTCTCTGATGTCACTGGGATCTTTCCATGGGCCCTGGTGGGCTTTGGATCAGGCCCACAGTAATGGGAACTGGCAGCTTTTGCTGATTTCACAGAGATCTGCGAGTGGCCGGGGTTGGATAAACTGCCTTGAAAGGAATCCCGTGAGTTGGGAAACAAGCACTGATGTTCTGAGCTAGGTTTTTTTGTAAGTAGAGTGTGGCCAGTACCTGCAAGCAAAAATATGCTTATGTTCCTGTGTAACTTAGGCACAGCAACCATCAGGTAATGTGGGCTTTCAGAAGAGTAAGAAGCAGCAGCTATTTATAGTTCCCTTATCTAAATGTTTATTTTCTCCTACTTTGAGCATTCTGATACAGGTTAAAGCACAATGGGTGTTTCATCAACTAAGCATTCTCCCATTCAAATCACTGGCAAAGTATTTACATCAAATGCCAAAGAAAATCACTGCAAGAATAATCCAGTGGTGGTGTTTTCGTTTCCCATTAGTAAGAGCAGTGGAAATACCTCCATGCTTTACTTACTGAAACATTAACAAAGACATTTGTAGCTAATCTCTTTGTTTAGGCTGGATGGGGTAAGTGTGGTTTCACAAAATACCTAAGCCAAAATTTTTAAGTAGTTCAGGAAATCTAACTATAGAACTTGGGAACTGGAGTGTAATGGTTCCTTGCTAATTTTACATGTACATTGTTTTTTATCAGCAGTGAGAGGACAATATTTCCTTCTCATCTTTAAATGTATTACTGATGCTCCCTGGAAAGACACGTATTGACACGGACTGCACAACAGAGACTGCAGGCCTTTTTAAATTTCTTTTATATGAAGAAACTAAAATTCAGCCAGAAATGCTGAACATTTGGTGCTTTAGAAAACCATAACTTTTTTGTCTCCAAGACTATCCTGCTTGTGCTGTTTTCATGACCAGATTTTAGGTTTCATGTCCAGTACAGTGAGAATTTTTAAAAGATGCTGAGTGTTCAGGTGTTGGTGCTGAGCATTCACAACTTTCATTGGCTTTTGTGACGTGAGGAAATTCAGAAGTTGAAGAATGAGGTTTCATTTTGGGGGAGAGTCTCTTAATGTACATTTAGTCATAATCCATGTATTTTTAAAAAATGCTATGCAGAAAGCAAAATCTAGGAATATCTAGAAAGAATTGGGAATGGAAGAAAGTGTTAGGGTTTAGTGAAGCTGGCAGGGGCATTTGCAGTCATCAGACAAAGGGATCCTGGACTGTGCCAGGGTGAACTTGAACTGTCAGTGAGACATCCACAGAGAGGTGTCAAAATGTGACAAATAAAGTGACTGATACTTTGGATAAAAGACTAGAAAAGGCTGCTGAAAGAGAGTATGTCAGGAAAGAAGTTAAGGGTAGAGAGAGGCGTTTTCTGTGTAATTCTCATGAAAGCTGGAGTAATGATGATGATCATTTGGTCAATGTGTCAGAAAATTGGACAGTTCGGAGAAGAGAGAGTTCAACTTGGTCAGGTTCCTCATTTGCTGCTTCAGTCAGTGTGCATATTTAGCATATAAATGGGTTTCTCAAAAATGCTCGTTACCACCTCAATAAATTTACAAAAGTTATTTACAAAATACGATTTGGTGGGAATAGGGAAAATGATCCCAAGGCCATTGATTTCACCTCTCATTCATCTCTGTAAAGCTGACTGAACAAGTACACTTGTAATTGAAAGGCTGTCAAGTTCCACAAGGTATTCTTTGAACAGGCTAAAAAGCTGTGGCAGAAATGAACTATCACAGCTATGCTCCTACTTTACACAGGTGATGATCTGCCCTTGGAAATCTAAAATTAAGAGTGGTCAGAGTTAAAACATACCAATGAAACCACTGCTATCAGACATTTTTTAATTCACCCTCTCATCCTCAGAATTACAATATACATGTCAAAATAGGATATGGTGACTGAATTTTAACTGAGCAACACAGCACTATTTTAAATCTTCTCTTTTTGTTCTTTAGTTCAGCATAGTTTTGTCTACCCTTGTTCTTAACTTAATGCTAAATCTCAACTTTGCAGCAGGTGTGTAACTTCGGACAGGAAGGGGAAAATGCATCTTTCACCTTCACGTTCTCTCCCTTTTTTCTTTAAACCCAAGGTCCTTGCACAGCAAGACAATCTTTGCCACATTTTCTTTAAGTGGTACAGATTTTCTTCTTTATTCACCTGTGATGCCAGAGCAAACTCTCTTTTGTTAGACATTTTCAGCCTTAGTCTTTTCAAGATTTTCTACTTTTCTGGTGGGAGTTCTTTTCATTTCGTTGATGTTTCTGCTGGGCCTGACATCAAAAAGAGCAGGGCTTTTGAAGAGCAGAGTTCAGCCTTAACATATTTTCCTCATTTTTTTTTTTAAATAATCATGTGCTTAAATTGCAAACAGACTTCGGTAAGAAACAGGAATTGCTGACTGGGAGGTGCTTTCTAAAGTCTGCCCACATGCAAACACAAAACCGAAGAGCACGCAGACACGTGCCCCTGCTCACTGAAGTTTCTGCCTGATTTGTCAGATTTATTTGTTTGTACAGTAGGGATACTGAGCATTTCTATAGCTGTGAAACAGTCTATCAATCCAGCCTTATCCTAGACAGGCAAGGACTGTTCCTGAAGGAAAGAAAGCACAAGCAGAAACAACCCACTGCAGGAAGAGGGAAATCCACTGACAAGAGTGAAGCTATGCCAGTCCAAAGTTGGAAACCTCTTGTGCCAAATAAATACAACACACAGAGTTCCTATTTTTTGTTGTATTTGTACAATACATTCTGAAGGCAGTCTGCACCTCTGACACAGTCGATACTTGCTGTCCTAACCAAGTCTTGTTCCTTCTTCAGGTCAATATTGGTATTCTCATTGCTGTCACAAGAGTTATCTCAAGAATCAGTGCAGACAACTACAAGGTCCATGGAGATGCCAATGCCTTCAAGTAAGTTTTTCTCATTTAAATTATAACTAGTAATTTCACACTAGCAATGTTGTATCATACAGACATGTATCATGGAGTTCTCCCAGAACACTGATATCCTTCCTCTTCAGTAAAAGGCAAGTAATGTTTAAGACAACATGTCATTCTCTTATATGCAGCCAGTTAACCGATATTCCCAGAAAGCCAAATGCAGCACAGGATGAAACTGGTGGTTCACCATGAGCTAAAGTGTTTTCTTGCTTATTACAATTACTGGCATTTGTTGATTCATGGTCTGCCCTTTTGTTAATGGAGGCTTTCTTCTTCCTCCTGTATACAAAGATAAATCTCACACAGCATCATTAATCTGTACTGGGGTATTGCGAATATTCTGCTCCTTCAGAGGGTAAACCTTGCTTCTAGCCCCTTTCAGCATAAAAATTCGGCATCTGCTTATCTTTAAAGACTCTCTGGGTACTGAAAAGTGCACAGACTTATGCTGGATTTAAATGTATGCTTAAATTCAAGTGGGTCTCTATATCAAGGTGCTTTGGGCTTCTTGGGATGATAGCTTCTCTGAGAGTGTATCATCTTTAAAATACTCTACTAGCAAGGCTAGAGGGGAAAGACAAGACAGACATGTCATTGTGTGCATATACAAAAGGGAAAATTCTGATTTCTAAAAGCCGTAGGGTTGCATATGTATAACTGAAGACTTAATTTTATACACTGATTGTAAAGTAAGATGTTGAATAATCTGTTTTGTATTTTGTTATCTTCTAAAGATGCTTTAGTCCAAATACAAAAATGAAAAAAGGACACTGTATATAACTCAAGGAATATGTAACTTAGGTAAAAGGAAAATGTGATGATGTGTTTAATGATTCTGAGTCACGGGCTATTGTATGGTAAGGATTTGGTGCCACTGCTCTGAAATGGTATCGTAAAGAATAATTTTTATGCTTGGATTACTTAAGTAATTTTTAAAATGCCATTAAGTTTTAACTATTGGTGACAGTTACCTAATTGAAGTTAATTTAGTTACTGTATACTTACCCAACAGGAAAATAAAACCAGTAAATAAGTCTACACAAAAATCTATAAGATAATTACATTGTACTGACATAAAAAGACTGGAAATTAAAATGAGTGTTTCAGGTTTGGCTGAGTCCCTGTGACCTTCAGAAACACATAGGAAATTAGGCCCTTAGGAAGCAAATAACTGTATATTGTCAATGCCAATTTGTACAAACTATTAGAATTAAGAAGACAAAGGAACAACCTCCATAAGTACCAGAGGAGCTACACAGATTTCTCTATGTACTTATATATCTCCTTATTTGTATTACAAAGAATTGATTCAATACATGCTGTGCCCTGCACACTAATACGTATTAATTTTTTTAAAGAAAACTTATGTGTATTTATGTAAGTAAAATGGTTGAAAAGTGGCTGATCTAGGAGTAAGATGAAATCCATTTAATCAGGAGTATATGTTCTTAGTTCAAATATTATCACTATAGATTTGGAATGGTGGAGCTCTGTACTGAGAATGTGACTTTTCCAGACACCCTGGTTGAAAATGTGCCTTGTGCCAGATAGTTTTTAAAATACAGATTAAGGATTTGCCCTAAAAAAATAGAGACAAATGATAATCAGTGGGAAGATGCATCTGGAAGCATTAAATGGTTAATTTGCTCTGATAGAACACTTTTCCTCACAGAATTAAATTAATTCAATAAAATATATTTGAAGGTAAACAGTGTAGCAGAACATACTCTTCTTCTGTAGATCTCAGTATAGAAAGGGGTCCTCAGAAGAAATCTGAAATGAGAAGGGTATAAAGAGCTGTCCACATCAGTATTTATACCCTGATTCAAGACAGCAGTGAGGCATGATGAATTAAGGGTTTCATGTACAGAGGATGTCATGGACAAAGTTGGTCTGTTAGAAAAATGATAAATACAAGGCTTTTGTAGCACTTGAATTCATTTTCTTGCCATAAGTATTCTTCACACAGGTGAGAAGTTTGTATGTGCATCGTGAAATCATTCTGTCCATGGTACCTTTTTCAAAAAAGAAGGGAACAAAACCAAAGAGGGTGCAGTTCTGACAGCTGCATGGGACATGGTTTTCATAGTGAAAAACACCCCATACCTCCGACCACCACAGGATCCTAGATGTTAATTAGAGGCTGTCAACATGTGAGAGTGGATAAGCACAGGCAAACAAATACGGTGACAGTACACAGAAAACAGAAAACCACAATAAGCTCTGTAGTTTCTGTCAAATCACCGTCAGCAGGGACTGCAGGGTAGGTTTTGAATCAACAAGTTCAATTGGATTAGGGAGGAATCACTTAAGACTTCAAAGTGCTTTGTGTAATATAAGCCTTAAATAAAGGGCCTGTCAGGCATCCATCTGAATAGTGCTGTTCATGGTATTAGCTATGGGGAAGCTACAGTATGTTAGAATTTATCAAGCACTTTTTAGAAACGAATAAAAATGGCACATAGTGACTTTAGTGAGGCAAGAAAGCACTTGTCACCATGTTGCAGTTGTTTGCTGCGGTGAAGTGATGCATAAAGCAGAAGTGGTTTCTTTAGGGCTGTGTTCAATGGCTTCAGAAAGCCAAAGACAGAAAACGAGAATTGCAGTGTGAGCAGCTGAGGAGGGGAAGCCTGCTCAACGCAATAAACTTGAGAGGGGCAAAAAGAGGGATTCTGGTGCTGTCTTTTCTAGCTGGAATGAAATTTAAAAGGAAAGCACAATGAGAAACAGTAAGTTGCTGTCTGGAACAACTTGGATGACAGCACTTAAACAGCAGGGTTTCGAAGTTTATGAGTGATGATGAACTGAAAGGCATAGCACGACTGGCAGAACAGCGCAAATGCCTGTGGCAGGAGTGTGAGGGAGGTGCCAGGACCAGTTTGTTTTGCCTTGGTTAACTCCAGCCAGTATTTCTGTCTGCCTTAAGCTCCTGAGTAAGAGGCCTCACTCACATTTGCAGCTGTGCTGAGTTCAAATACAAACAGCATTGTAGTCTGCAAATGTCAGCCTACAGGTTTTACAGAACAGGCTCATCACCAAGCTCACTCTGGCCAGGCTTTGCTGCCAAAGGAAAAGTTTAAACATGCTAACCTTCCTGCTGGCAGCTTAGTGGGACAGCACCTAACCTGGATTTGTCTTCTCTAGCTCCAGAGCTTAGTAAAGCCAACACCAACTCCACAGGGACTCCTCATCAATACAAAACTGTCTGCTTTCTCTCATGCAGTTCATTTAGTCTGTTAAATCTCACTTGCCTTAAAGTTCCATTTTCTCCCCAGAGACTGGGGAAGGAAGCCTAGACTGCCCTATTTGTACATGGGTACCATCTCCAAGCACGTGTCAAGGCAGGTGTGATAACTCCTACCTCTGAGGTCATCAGTGCATAACTTAGCAGAGGTTACCTTAGGAAATTACCAGGACAAAGATGCAGTTATGAGCCATGATGATATCAGTTAGAAAGGATATTTATTGTTAGGGAAGTGCTAGCACTGGAGCATATTTAGTTTCCCTCAAGATTAAGTTACTTGGCAACACAAGTGGATATTACCAACAGGACTTGTTTCTCTTGGCAACAGACAGCAATAAACTGATGTAATTATTTAGAGTAATTGTTCCCGATTTTCCATATGGCAACAGGTCCTCTCAAATGCTTAGACAAATGTGACTACAGAATATGCATCAGGGTGAGCCAGTGCTCTGCTCTGAAGGCAGCATCTGTCAAACTTCACGTTTAAAAGCCAAAATAGAAAAGGAAGCTGTGAACAAAATTCATTTTTTATCATAAAATTATTTTTTATTTATCTTCCCTATTTACATTTCAGCCAGCATAAAGTGCAGCGCATTATCAACTGACTGACACCTCATCAGGTTCAGACATTGCTTGTCACAGCGGAGATTTCAGACAGCATCTTGCTGGACATTTTGCTCTAGTTTCAGAGATACTGGTGTGGACATGTCTGTTTGTTCAGAATAAATAATAACAGCATCCCCAAAATAAAATATGGGATTAACTCAAGAAGCAGCATAAGAGTAAGTTTATATGGTACATAAGCTGCAAAACACCCAGTAATTTCAGGCAAAATGAATACAATTAATAATCAGTGTATGATTGGAGATGCTAATAAATGCGTAATAGAGTTCTGTGACAATCCAAACAGTAAGTACTTGTTTGTGAAGGAATTTTTGCATGTGTGTGAAAACAGTCACTTTTTTAGTCTCTGAAACTTTGTTCTGCAAGTGCAGTTTACTGTTAAGAGCTGAGCAAAGAATTGTAATTAGCTCCCATTTACTACTTGATTTTATTTAAGAACACTTTTTTTGTATTGTTTTTGCAGCATACTGAACATGTGTAGAACACAAGCTCTTTCACTTGGTTGTTCTTGATTATATTAGAACCTTCTATTAGATGATCAGCTGTTGAATCTCAGCAAAATACCTTTGTGTAATAATTCAAATGCTGCTTTCTGAGAATGTTTTGCATCCAGGGAACAGATTTTCCACCAAAAGCAAATTTAAATGTTTTAGCTTATAAAATGCTGAATCAAGTGTCTTGAAACATTTAAATGCACGCATACAACATTAGCCATTCTTCTGTTACGGAAATAATTAATCATATATTTGAGTTTATGTGTATGAGTAGTTTCTCTAATGCAAGTAAAGCAGATTAATGGATTGCTCACGTGCTTGAAAAGGCACATGATTACATTTCTCAGTTATGGACTATTTGAATTATTTTTCTTACTTATTTCTGCTGCATGTAAAGTCTTAATTGAACTCAGTGCATTCATTAACTCTTACTAGGACTTGCACAGCTTTTGTCTTGCTGCTTTACTCCTTTAAAATCTCACTGCTATGTTTAGTTGGGAAGTTATTCTCTGTCACGGTGAGCAAAGATATCCAATGCTGACAGTGTTTTGGAAATGTGCACATTTCATTTCCCATGGGGAGAGCTCTTCCCTGATTGAGTCTATCGCAGGTAGTTGTTTGATTGCATGAGTTATGCATCTTCTGGATTACAAGGGTTAAAGTATAATAATACTTTTCAAAGATCTTAGTTTTGCATGAAGACTAATGTTAATCATAATAGAGGGAGAAAAACATCTCTGCTGCAGAATAGCAGTTTTAGTCTAGAAACAGGCACCACCCTTAGCCACACCACTGCATGTTCCCAGCCAAGGTCACTTTTGTGTTATATTGTCTAGAAGAGACAGTCTCGTTAACTTTTCTTGACTCAATTGCCAAGTCCAAGTCTTACTGAATACTTTCTCATTGCTTGCTCTGAAATAGCCCAATGAGTTGGAAAAACCTCCATCTTTTTTCTAAAGTGTACACTTGGAAGCTGATGAACCAGCAGTGATAGCTATCATCATCAGCCACAGAGAAAGCAATTACGGCAAAATTAGAGCTAGTTCTTAGCTTTTTACCCCATTCTTCTTTCTTTCATTTATATTTCCTTCATCCCCGAAAGCTTAATCTTCACTCAGTAAAATAATAAAACAGCCTCTTAGTTCTGTATTAGGTGAAGGAAAAACATTTTTTCTGCTTAGTTAAATTAATGACTGAAAATCAGAACAAATGGCAGTAGCTGCAGTGCAAAGGAGCAAGAAAAACTCAGCCGGGCAAGCAAGTCATGTAAGATCTTGGGTTAGTTTATTCAGCATTTTTTTAGTATTGCAGCAGCCATTCAGCATGAAACTGAAAGCAGAGTATTTGGGTTTAATGCAAATCCCATCTTTACTTTGGTTATTTGAAAACAAGCTGTACAGAAGGATTTTGTCTTTGACAGATACAAATACGAGAGGGCTGTCCTCCAGCAGCTCCTGATGCCACAGACATCTGTATGGTTTAACCGTGTAATTGACCATTCTAAAGCACTTTGCAAAGCCATCTATTATATCCCTGCAGCACACCGAATGCACTGTGGCAAATTGCTCATCCGTTTAATCAATGATATGTTCCATGCCATGACTCTGCATCACTGTTTCACTGTGTTTATAAACATGCTGCCCACCTCCAAGCTTAGTGGGTAGTGCTGATGGTTACGGTGCTTTCAGCATCAGGCATTATTCTGCAAGATCCTGTGCATTTGTTGCATTTAGTTCTTGTGAGTCCATTCCTGTTTTGTGTCGTTTGGTTTCCAAAGACTTCTCTTCCTAAGGATTCTGTGCAGCCCTTCATTGTCACAGAACTTACTTATCAATCACGGCACTTGTTCAAAGTTCTCATGAAAGCTCTCCTGCCAAAGGAGATACCATCATCTCCTTCCACAACTGAACTTCACCCCTTTGTGAGATCAGTAGTGAATTTCTTCTTTTTTTCCCCTTTTCAAGAGGGATGAGGAGCAGGTTATTAGAATCTTCAAACTCTTCTGAAAGTCTGTGGGGATTCAAAATCCATAGCATTAGAAAATCCTTTCTGTGCCTTTCTGTGCAAATGCTCCACTGCAACCCTCAGATAAATGGAATCCCTTACACTTTTGTGTGCTCTGCTGAAGGGGAATAGAGCTTTTCCCATTTGCTGAAGGAGAGCAGTGTGGCAGGCCAAATCTGTTTTCAGCAATTCTTTTCCTTGACAATTTGTAATTGTAAGGAAGCATGTTCACTGAACACGACTTCAAACAGCATGAGCGATGCATCTCATGGAAACTCTTGGTAGGAGGAGAACTGACTGGCAATAAAGGAAATAATTAAAATTAAAGTATTAAGCAATGACAATTAGTGAGCTCAAGTGCTTCTGCCAATGATAATGTCTTCAATCTAATTAAATCTTGGTTCATTGAATATGACAAATACAAATGCAATTTGGGTATCTCTTTATTAGATTCAGAGTTTTAGACTAAAAATAACATGGGTCTGAATGTTGCCGATGAGAGTATTAATGAGGAAGTGCTAATCTTTTAGCAGCAATAATGACAGTAATGGTGGTAGTGCTTTCTCTACCACAGATGCTAAGAGTCACAGCACTGGAGAAAGGCTCCAGGCCATGCTGTGATTATTCAGGTGAATTTCAGGCATATCTTGCAAGGAGTAATACAAGTTTGAAAGGATGTAAAACATAGCTGCTATGTTTGCATTTACTGCAAAACCACAGTAAAAAAGACAAATAGTAATAGGCTTAAAACTCAAATATTCTTAAGCTTCCAGTAGTAGGAAGGGAGTTGCAAAGTAATGGAGTTGATCACCTGGAGAGTCTTTCTTTGAATGGCTTTCAGAAGTGGTCACACGAATGTCTGCAGGGCTAATTCTGAAGCCAGCAGTGACAACGGATTCTGTCTTGTGGCTGAGTTGGCAAAGATAACATTGTGAGTCTTTGCACAGCTCATTTTATTCATAGTTGTCTCCTTCTGAGACAAAATCATCTTTTGTGGCAATTGCTTTCTGTCATTTCTCCTTAAACAGGATTTACTACCCCAGTGTGATCGGGGCCCGTTGATTGTGGGCTCAAAGGAACAAGCAGCTCTGATACTCTCGTGTCTTGTGGTAGGAAGGGCACTAATAAGATACAACATACAGGTACAAAATATACTAGGAAAACTTGGTATTTAAGAGATGCTGGATTTTCTGAGTATAAGGATAAAATACTTTTCATTAGGTACACTTAGGCAGGTTTGTTTTCATATCCGAATGTCAGGAAGGCAGGAATGAAATTGATTAAAACTTGATTATTAAATCCCTGTGATAAAACCGCTTTTAGCACAACAGAGTCAGTAATAGAGGGGAAGAATATGAGGGAGAGGGCCACATCAAGCCACCTTTCAGGTACTTCCCACCTTCAGTGTCTAGAAACCTATGTTGTGCTTATTCAATTTCTTGATTTCACCCTAGCAGTCCCTGAAGGATGCTAAGAGCAGTCGCTGCAGGTGAAAGCTACTCTCTGTAGGAGCCTGCGGGTAGACTGCATTGAGATGGGACCTCCTTAAGTCAAATCAGGATTTATTATGGCATTTAATGAGAACAGAACTCTCTGCTGGCCCCATGCCAAAGGCTGAATCATTCCTGATGAGTCTTTTATGGTATAGAAGATGCCAGCATACTCAGGAGTTGGATCAAAGATGTTGTTAGTGATATGACATAGTGATGTATGGGAACAATGCAGGTGCGGCATCACCCCCACCCCCACCCCCCAAACATGTGCAAAGAATGTCTTCTTTTTGGAATTATAGCAACAGAAAGGTTCAGCTTTTGAAAATCTGCTGTGAAAAGGAGCTTTGAAGTTCATATTCTTTTGTTTTACAAATGTCTTAATTATAGATCAGGTTTCAGGCCATGAAAGTACTGGTAGAGAGAAGTGCAGTGTCATGAATCAGAGCTTTATGCCTGATACCAGGGTAACAATTAAATGCTGGTCATTGATCACGAAATGGTGCAATTCACTGGGAACAGCAATAACTTCCAGAGTTTGCTCAAACTGCTGCATTTACATCCTTGGTCCAATTTATAATCCTGGAACTCTGTGTCAGCTTTATGCAGAATAATAAGACAAATATTATAGTTTATGGCATTGCGGAAAGTAAATGCTTATTTAAACATGCACCTTGTGCAGAGCTCTAAGCATCCTTGTAAATCACTCCCCAGCCTGACAGAGCTCTTAGCTAAGGGTGATTTATGTATTTTCCTGACAGCATGCTCTCAAAATAAAATTAAATAAATGAAAAATACAGGTAATTACAATGAAGCAAATGTCCTATTTTAGAATCAAAATCCTTTTTAACTTTTATATACTATCTTCAGGTAAGTAATAAAATGTGTTTAACTGAAGCTATGTTACAGGTGTTTGGAAATAGAAATTAGAAATTATGCCAAATTTTTTCAATTGAGAAAGATGTGAGACAGAAACATTTTAGTGAAAGAAACTGAATAAAAAGCCCTTTTTTTCAGGGAATATTAGAAATAATCAAAAAGTGAGTTAAGTCAGATGGTAACTGCAAGTATGAGAATGTCAGGAATAGTGAGATTTTTGAAGGGAGGTGCTGTAGTCACCCCATGAAGAACCACGTTCTCTAACTGCTGTGTTTATTGTCCCCAGTGAGTCCACACAGCTTCTCCAGCTGCCTTCCCAAATGAGTTACATTATTTTAATAAAGATATTAAAAACCTAGGGAATACTCAAATACAGAAAGAGAACAAAGCAGCCTTCGGTGTTCTCATGTGAGCAGAGATAACAATGTCTCAGATTACTTGTTCAAAAAAACAAGTAGTAAGACATAAATATGTATGGAACCACATCAAGGAGCTTACCATGAGCTGTTGTCTGAGCCCACTGTACAAAACAACAGAAGCAGCAAATCCTTAGGTCAGAAATTAAAAGGAGAAATGGCCACAGAGTCTATTTTTCATTTTCATAATTTATATAGAACTGCAGCTGTACCAGTACTACAGCATCTTAATAAAGGAAAGGGCTTGAAGCCCCAAGAGCCTCAGCCACTGGTGCTGGCACTGTGGCAGGTCCCCATTAGCCATGTGCCCCTGTACCCCAGAGCTGGCCAAAGCATGCAAACCTGCTCCTGGAGATGTCACAGCTGTTGCAAAGGGTGACAAAGAAAAGAGATGGGGACCAGAGCCTGGCACAACAGCACCTACATGCTGTGAGTAGGTTAGTAGGGAGTAGTAAGATCTTTTCATGTTTTCCATGTGCAGCAGGTCCTTGGGAGAAGGCAGGAATTCTGACTTCTTTAGTTTTTCTACCTGAGTTTTTCTGCAGTTACGACCTGAACTTTGATCAACATGATAAAAGCTGTATGTTGACCAGCTTCTTTAATGCTGGCTTAATAAGAAATCAGGTTCCTCATATTACAGCACTGCATACCTGAATGCTTTCCTGCAGTCTGCATTCCCCTCCAAAGCAGCAGTCACTAGAGCAGGGTGTCAGACTCAAAACAGCAAGGCAGTGATTGTTGTACTTCAGCAATTCTTTTTTTTCCCTTATGTGCATTTGAGACAGGTGATCAAGCAAGTATATGGCTATTTATTTGCCACTACTGCAGTTAAAGCTCATATGAACCATTACACAGAAAATTACATTTCTTTCTCAGTTTATATGCCTGACCTTGATAGCTTTTGCTGTTCACTGGTACCGTTGCCATGGAAATGGGAGAATGATCTTTCTGTTGGTAACATTGAATAATGAAGGGTCACTGAGACTTTCTAGGTCAAGAGATCATTTTCAGAGTTCAGCTCCTTGGAGGGTAAATGTTATTCCACAGAAATGTTGTGTATGGATTGATGTGATTGTTACTTCATCATCCTAAATTAAACTATGAGTCCCACTGACTTCAAGCTAAGAGCCAGACCTACAGATTTCTAATAAGCCCGTCTCTTTGAGGCTGTTTTTTCCCAGTCTTCCCAGGCACGTCTCTGTGTTAATTCCTAATCCTGCGCTTTGGACAGCCCTCGAGATGTTTAGGGGAAAAAAGTCCCCATCCTTATTAGCCTCCTGGTTTGGAAAACCAAGGTAGATGTGTGCTGCCATACAATTTCTGCTTCTTTTGCCTTTATTTTTATACAGAGCATGTTGAAAAGTCTCTCTGTCTATAGTTTCTGGCTCTCTGAGCAGGTCTTCATTTTTGCTATACCCTTTATTTTTCCCTGCATGTCCATTCTGAACAAGCTGTGTCCTTTCCTATCAGTATTCCAATCATGTGATTTATTTCCTCAGATCTCCTGTTCTGTAAGGGTAAGTGAGCACTATGAGGTCCTTTTCATAACGTCTGTAATTTGACTATCCCTCTATTGGCATGGGGTCTGTCATCTTAGTTTACTGCCAGGAAAACAAAGATTTTCACCACATGGTATAGTAAGTATAAGAAAGATTCAGATGGCTATAAATAGTGCGATAAGGCTAATTTTGAGTACATTGTTTCAAGATGACTTGCAGAGATTTAGCCAATTAAAAATAGTAAGTATTGGGCTAATGTAGATTCATGCCTCACACTGACACTATACTTAGGGACAGTCTGCATAGAAAGTTGTCCTGAGATGGAAGAAGTCCTGCATTGAGAGCTTTGAAAACAATGGAGACTATATTGGAAGAAATAATTAGGTGCAAATGTTGGAGAAAAGAAGTAAATGACATCTAGCCTGGTCCATCTGGCACCCACAGACAGGATCTAGCCCTTTGGGACATTTCCACTGCCTTGTCCTTGGAAGAAACAGGTAATGAGTTTTCTGGGAATAAGCTGTTGTAACAAATTCCTTCTCCTGGGCTGAGTCCAGCACAAAGCTGGGCTCTAGGTCCCTGTTAGGAGAAGGGGGGAGTCTGAAGGAACATCTGTTTTCACATATGCAGAGTGTCCAGAGGAGCCAAGGTTAGATTATCCTATTAATATGTTGCTCCTATAGCTAACTTTATGGTCCTATTTGGCAATTAATTACTTGATATCTTTGTCTGACCTAGAAACAAGTAATACCATGACCTTTTCCAACCCAGGACTAGCTCATGGCTACTGTGTACAGATAAACCAAATCTTCCTGCATAGTTTTTGTTGTCTGCTTGTGAGGAAAAAAATGCTGCTCTCTCCTTGGGTGCTTGCTCTGTAAGACGCAAACTGAAAAGATAATTGTTCCACCTTTGGAAACAAACTGCTGCTTGGTAATAGCATGCTATATGAAAAGACCTGATGCATTAGAACATTGCAATTTATTTTCTTTTTAAAACAATGAATTAAGAAGAAGTGGGTAATATTTTCTAGTTTTTTCCCCTCTCTTACTTCCTTTAAAATAAGTAACTCCAAAACCAGCTTTTAAGGAAGAGTCAAAAACTGCATGAAATTGGGAAGGGAACCGTTTGTGTTCAAGAAATTCATAAATCTTCTCTATTGGAAGGATCAGGGCTTGTTCTTTCCCTTTTAAACTGCTTTAATTTTCCACATGGTTTTCTGAGAATTTGATTATTTTTGCTTCTGGCCACTACCATCAGCACCAACCACTGGGAAATCTGTCACCCCTTACCCAAGTATCCCAAAAACTTTTCTAGCAGCCACATTTTTGGGGTTTACAAGAGATGTAACAAGTGACTGCAGCAAACAGCCAACCCTTCGGTCTAGCTGCACATCAAAGAAATGTACTGCTGATTGTGAAGTTATTGCAAATGATTGTACACAAACGGGTTGTCTCATTGCTCACCTGTGATGATCCTCAGCAGAGCTGAAGTGATTGTCTAACTGGAAATGTTTGTACTGCATGTTCTTTTGGAGGTTGCTTTGGGAAAAGAGAAAACACTCGGTTACATGGGGCTGTTCCTGAGGTTCAGGTGATGCTTCAGTAGAAGCAGAGCATGAAAGGAAGCAGAGAGTCACATGATGTTTTGATGATTAAAGCACAAATATGCAACAAGACTATTCACTAGCAAAAGCTGCCAGTCACTTTTTTATGTAAACAACTCAGAACAGGGAAGCTATTGGGTGTCTCTTGGGAATGAACAGCTGAGTATCCTGTGGTACAGAGCCTCTCGGTGTATGGCCTCATCCAAACCCAAATATTCACACTCCTTGGTTGGATGTGGAACATTCTTTTACTGTGAGAATAAGCTCTTATTTTCTTTGATGACTCAGTGGCAAAGTTCAGTGGAAAATTAGCTGCAACCTTGGACATCAAGTGGCAGAGGATGCTGTCTCAGCAGCACTGCAATGAGAAAATTAGTGTCCAAAAATGTTGAAGAAAGGTATTTGGAAAGAGAATGGAAAAAATACCTTTGCAAATTCTGTTCCGCAGGGAAAATATTAACCACTGAAAATTCAGCTTACAAGGATATACATTTTTAATTCTTCATTTTATTTTAATAGCTTGCTTTGAAGACGAGGAGAAGGACACGTTTTAGTGAAGTATTTACTACTTCCTTCGGGAAGTATTTTCTTCCTTTGTTAGTTCTAGGATCAGGATGTGATGAAGGTGACATAGGACTCGCTGTGGGAGGTCTTAGCAAGGCATGGATTTCTAAATCCCTTGTTAGGTGCTGAAGTCAAAACTCAATGCTGCCAGCCCCTGGAACTGCCTTCTCAGCTTTAAAAGTCTTAAGGTACCTCCATGTCTGGTCACGGCCATAATTTTGTTAGGCTTAATGGGGGTTTGAAGGGAGACTTGAATTTCAGTCCCTGCTCCACTGGGTATTTACTGTAAGTATAAAGTAAAGCAAGGATTAGGAAGAAGTCGCTTCTCTCAAGGAACTGCCCCATGACTCATCTGTGGGGTACACCTGACCCAATGGATATGTCACTATTTAAGGTAAGTGGAGCCGGTTTGGTAGGCAAGAATGAGCATCACATGGGGAGTCTTAAGTGCTCTTTTGGAAAAAAGGGAATTACAGTCCAGGCAGAAGAGTGATTTGAGCCCAGATCTATATTCTGGGCAAAAGCTGTGTCTACTGAAGGCAGCTTTAGCTTTTGAGAAGACCTATGAGAAGTAGCGCTGCTTTGACAGCATCTGTGTTCTTATGAGGGTCTGTGGGGAGAGAGCTGGGCATTGTACACTGAGTGTAACAGAGAAGGAGTAATGCCACCCCCTTCCCATGCACATGAGAAAAATCAATCTGAATTTAGCTGCTGTTGTAGCCTAGTTTTTTTTGGTTTTGTTTTTTCATAGCTGCAATACTTCTGAATAGCAGCATCTTCCCTGGATTTTAAATGGCACCCACCAGAAAGCAATGATCTGAAGCATCTGTAAATGTTTCTTACTCAGTTTCACAGCATCACTTTGAAAGGGCAAATAACATTTGAGAAAATGGGGAACTGCATCTGCACTTACCAGTGGTTCTGTCTTTTTATTTATTTATTATTTCTTAAATTTATTACAGTTGTTCTTATAAATCACCCAAGATCAGTTAGGAACTGTTTATGTGCTAATTAAAAGACATTCCTTGGGCCATCAGCCTTATTGTCTATATAGCCAAGACAAAGTGTAGGAGGAGAAAAAGGTGCATGTAGTTTATGAGCTACTGCTCTGTGACAGGAGCAGAATTCACATCCAGACCTGCCCTTTGAGATGGGTGCTCTTGAGAGATCAAGGTGTGCAGCAGAGTGCACAGCTCAATTCTGTTTTGAAACACCCCCAACACCTACTCTGTGTCATGCTCTGTGTGGAGTAAATTGGTTGCTAAGTTAGAAGGGAGCCTGAGGGATTGACTCCAGTCTGTGCTTTGGCTACTCTGCTGAGCTGCTTGTACCACCCACAGTGCATTGCACTGCTGAGACTTGGTTGGTTTTTACTGAGGAGTGAAAGGAAGCCTGATCCTGGAGGCTCCAAATTATGCCAGTGGCTTTGAATCAGCCACAAAGACTTGTGACAGTTTTCATTGCTGTTGGCTGCCTAGTTCACTAAAAGCAATGACTTGTTATCAGTATTCTTCCATTTGTCTGTCTGGTGTGGGTGGCAACTCACCACCTAATTCACTGAGCACTTGCTTTGCTCCTTGGAGAATCAGGTAACAAAGTGAGCAGCAGTACACAGCGCTCCAGATGCCATGGTCCAAGGAATGCCGTTCCTCAGGCACTGGGAGGAATGGAAGCCCAAGCACTGGTGAGTCAGAGCAATCAAGGTGTGTGCTGGGAGCACTGCCCAGCTTGAATGAAGAACATTTTCATTTGCAGTTAGAATTGCTGCATGTAATTTCCCAGCAGCTCTTAGCTTGGAGGTTGGTGAACATGAGTTGTAACAAGAATGGAAACTGAAGCTAAATTTAACTTCTTACTGCATTGTTGTGGGATGTTAGGGGTTTGGATTTGTTTATTTTTATACCAATCATGTGCAAAGGATGTTGCTGAAAGGGACTAGTGAAGAGTTTAAGAAATGAGAGGAATTTCATTTGAAAGACTTATTTGTCAGGGTAATAATTTTGGTGACTTGGGAAGGACTTCCTTTTTTTTTTTTTAGACAGTGTTTCCTCGAGTTATAATCTTGCCTTATGGGTCTGAATTTAGTTCTTACTTCAGCAGGCATCATGCCTGAAGAGTGGATGTCAGAAGTCTTAAAAGGATTAGTGCTCCATATATGACCAGTAAAATTGAGTTGTGAATTAGGGGTCCCTTCACAGATGTAATAAAGTTTTCTTTTTGCAAGCAGTGAGATTTTTTTCTTGTAGCTGTCAGTGTTCTTCGGTGTAATCAACAGTGTGCTCAGGGCAATAGCAGAAAAGGGCAGAGATCAAATAAGGGGAAGGGAGCAATCTCAGTTGACTAGAGTTGTTCCAAACCAATTGCAAATGCAATAAAACTATAAACCTCAACCCTGCTCTTGGAAAAACGTTCCAGTAACTTAGTAACAGTGCAATGATTTTATATGATGTTGGTCATGAACATATGGCTCAGAGCTGTTGAAACCCATACTTCTTGTACACTGGGACTTCAATACAGCTATGATAATTATCCAACACAGAAAACTTCCTCAACTGATAGATTAGTGCACACTTCAGGATGTCAGCTGGTATAAACCACTGGCTAACAGTCCACCTGACTGAGGAAGACAGACAGAAAATACCAAATCCTGCACTGAAGCAAATGGAGAACAAAAGCAACCAAAGCTAACTGAAGAAACATGCAGTGGAAGACGGGTGAGCAAGGGTTACTTCTCTAGAATTAAAATGAAGCTCTAAAGAATAGGAAATGGGAAGAAAAATACTCTTTTTCACCAGGAGATTCAAAAGGTGGGTGCATGTTACATGGAGAGCTGGATTAGCAATTAATGAATAATGTTATTGCTATATTTACAAGTGTAGCAGAAAGATTTCTAAGGATTTTCAAAGGACTCCTCCCTGCTCCCCAGCAGTGGGATTCACACAGGGAGTGCTCAGGTGAGTGGGACTATGTATGAATTTGTAATGGCCAGCAGTGTGTGCAAGGCAGCCTCTGCAGGTCTGGGTGTGCAGTGCCCATCCCTACCTGACTGCTTTTAGCAATACAACCATACTAAGCATAGAGAAATCAAAAGTCGTGGCAAAGAGTGGCTCTTGGTGAGTTGGTGAGCTTCAGGAGTCTCTGCAGCCCAGCTGAGGAGATTGTTAGGGTTGGGGCAGAGTGAGAAACAACCTAACTGTAGAGTGACTTGCTAAAAGTCCATGTACAGCTAGTAATATCCCAAAGGCTGTTCCATAGATGCTCTGGATATAAAGATGTAATCAGACTCAAGATATTTCACATTTTCCAGAAGTTGTCAAAGTAATAACAGGTACTTAAATTCATTAGCAAAAGAAAAGAACAGAAAGAAGGAAAGAAATCTTTGTCCTGGTTCTGCTTTGTTCCTAACTAATTCCAGGGCTGGTCATTCAGTGTGTATAGCTGCAGAGGGATAGAAGGCTCACCAACTGAATGCCATTAGACTGCAGGACAGTAACAATGTCTGAGCTTTTCTAAGTGTATGTGAGAAGCGGGCTTGTCAGGGTGCTTCCTGTTTCAACAACCACAGCATGAGAAGGGGCATGCAGGAGAAATGTAGAGGGTTCTTTATAAGGCAGTGGCTGGTCTGTTTTCTGCCACATTAGGGTACAAGGACAAAGACAGATTTCAGCAAAGTTTATGAAGTCCTGGTGGGGCTGGACCTCAGTATCTGCAGAGTAAGACCTGCCCCTGCCACAGAGTGTTGCTATTCATGTCAGCAGTGCCACAGACGAAGTCCAAGCGATGGTAGTGACTTTTAAGGTTGAACAGTTTTAGTCATATGCAGTATTCCTTTTCCAAAAACAACATGTACTTCATCGTGCTTTGTATCTTAGTGTACTAGAACTAATCTACTAAAATATTCATGTAGCAAAGAAAAATGGGAATTAAAAAAAAGTAAAGTATGTGCAGCATATTGGAATTAATGTGATGAGTGGAACGGTAACTTCTGTATTGCTGAGATTTTTAACCTTGCCACCTTAATGGTGTTCTGATGCAGTGTTTTACACTGAGTATTTTTCTCTTTTAAAGTTCAAAGATAAAATGAAATAAGGATGGGAAGGGGAGGGGGAAGGAGAAGGGAAAAACAGAGCACCAGGAGCACTAGGGCTGAGTGCTTTGTGAATAAAGCTCATAAACACATTTGACTTGTAATTTCATACACAGGATGAAATTCAGAGCATGCAACCATAGGAAGCTGTGCAGTAATTAAGCTAAAGAAAGAAAGACTTAATGAGATTTAAGTGATACATACGCAGAGCTGACCTGTAGATAGTCATAAGTGAATTTCACCCTCATATGGCTGCTCTTCCAAATGGATGTGCATGAAACATTAGTGCATTTGCATGAAAAATCCCATGTCTGTATTTTGTTTTCATTGTTAGCTATGTATTTCTGCTGCACATGTGCTGAACCCTGTGCTTAACAGTGCCTAATAGTCTTTATTAATATGCGAGTTTTAAAAGATATATAAGGTATTTGTTATGTTAAAAGCTCTTGAAAATCCAAACTGCAAGAATGATTTTCAAAACACTGAAATTGAGTAACTCACACTATTCTGCCCCCAGCTACAAATTACAGATGAAGCTTTTTATGCTCTGACTCAAAAAGAAATAATGAAAACTTATTTTTGGCAACAAACCAGCTGGGGAAAATTATATTCAAACTGCAAATTCACTACAAATTGAGAGTGTGAGGACAAAAGAGATAAAGAAAAAGGTGGTCTATAATGAAGCCGGTTTTGCAAGCGTAGCTGTGTTGGGCATACTAATCACCTGCTGTATTAGGTTAGAGAGGACATTTAAACCCTCATGGAACCTGAACGTACCTAAATCCATCTTCCAGGTGTTGGTGTATCCTCTCTCCAGTCCCAGTTCTTGCACAGATGCAGTTTTCTGAAGGCCTGAGGGCTCTGTAGTATTACACAGGTTTTTCTGCACAAAGGCGATTGCAAGAAGTGGTCTGCTGGCAGCTCCTAGTGGAGCACAGCTTGTGTTAGAGCTGAGGTGATGAGCTTTAACCTTAAGGGAGAAAAAACCAGAAATTAAACTTATTTTAGTTCTGTTCAAACTGTATCTTTTAAAATACATTTTTCATTAAATAGGAGAGCTCCAGCTTTAAGGTATTCCTTCATTTTCTGGCTGAACAAACCCTTTGCAGAATTACCCTGAATTGTGCACAAATACTCATGACCAAAGACATAAAGATATGAAGCAATACAGGAATATCTATCTATCTAATCTATCTGTCTGTCTATCTATCTAGCTATCTATCTATACAAGAGTCTAGATTCTTCCCTGTCCCAGATTTCCTTTTAAACCTGAAGCCTCTGCAGTTCTTCCACACAGACTTTTAATCAAGGCTATAATGATGTGTGTGCTCAGGTCACTGAAATAAAGATGATGTCTCCAAGTTTAATTAGAAGATTTCTTCATAGAATTGTGTTGTACAAAATTTCTCATTTGTTTTATGTTTGTTGTAATTACAACTGTTCTATTATCATGCAGGTCTGTGCACCTCTCTCCTGAACCTGCACTTCTATCTCTATGAGGCAGCAGTAGGATATTAATCTCCCTAAACCAACTTTCTGTCTTGCATAGGTTTCCAGCTAAATAGAAATGTGCTAATTTCTGAAAAAAATACAGCTTTAATGATCATGGACTGACTTTTGGATTCTCATTAGCCTGCTCCCCCACTGCCCTCTTGGCTTCTTTATCCATAACAGTGCCATAGACTAAATTCACTGAAATATTTTGAGCACATTTAATTGTAAGTACGTGCTTAAATACTGTGGGCTACAGCAGGAGTAAAGTGTTTGTAAGTGCTGTGGTAAGTACAGATTAGATCTGCCTTGTGGGTTCAAGGATGTTTCAAATGAGGACAGGTCCCTTCTTTGTGCTTTTTGTTTTGTACCACCAAAATTGTACTCCGCTGCCCAGGAAGATGTTTGTCCTTTGAGAGCCTTCACTGATAATCTGGTGCCTGGGTATGCGAAGGTTTGAGTTCTCTTCATCCCTGACAAGCAAAATTGCACTGGGTACCTGGATAGTAGTGTCTTGACAGCAAGAATGTTTTGCCCTGTGGGATTCATGGTGGGTTTTGAGTGAGTGATTACAGAGTGGTCAGATGTCATGAATGCTTTTGGGTTGCCCAGTGCTGGGAAAATGTGAGGGATGACTGATTAACTCCATTAGCGGTCACCTAGCCCTGCTCTGTTTCACACTGCCTTTACTGAGTCAAACTGATGTGAAAACAAGTTGTGAAGGTGTTTAATATTTTAATCAAAAAGCCAGATGGATTAGGCTGAGAACAGACGAACTGCCATCCCAGATTAAAGTGGTGAACTGGGGCTCCATCCAACCCTGTACCTCCATTGTAAAGATCAGGCAAAGTGATTCTTTGATCACATACTCCTATCTCTCAGCACAAAAAAGGATTAGGGACTTCCTGCACAAGCAGCTGCATCTAAATTGTCACATTTAATAATTCAGAACAGAATTGTCTTCTCAGAATTTATAGGACATCCTTTTTAGATGTCCACAGCATCCTGCGGCAAGGACTTCCTTAGAGTAATCCAGTTGTCTTATCATTTTTCTGTGATTACATTAGAAACACTCTGTAGGGGTATTACTTATGATACCCTTGAATATTACAGGGTATATGCAGGCACAAAGGTACAATTCTTTAGAGCAATTCATTAGCATGAATCAGAAATGGTGCTCTGAGGGCTTCCTAAGGAGTAGACAATTGTGTGGGATAAGCAATAATCTTCGTGAGTTTAATTTTATCAGTTGTGCCTGTCTGCCTTGGAAGTGGCTCAGTGACAGTGGGCTGCAGAGGGATATTAGCAGTGTTTATGCCAAAGCAGAAGACAGATTAAAATATTGCCTGTGCCTGTTCTAGTAGTTCTAGAGTAGTTACGTGACCATCTCTCCATCTCTTTCCCTGCACTCTCAGTTACTGACTCTCCATCTGTATTTATCCCATATGATACTGAAGTTCTGTTATCCCCATTTTCATTGATGAGGGATGGGTAATTAAGAGACTTGCCCATTGAAAGAATTTTATGGAGAAGGGTCATACACACTGCCCTGCTGCCAAGACAGCCCTGACTGATAAACTCCCTGCTGTGTGGGCTGAAGTTTAACTGTTTCATCACATTTCCTATTTTTGTTTTCTCTTTCAGGCTAACAGCTAAAGCCGTCGCTGTTCTCTTACCGATCTTGGGAAGCTCGTGGATCTTTGGGGTTTTGGCTGTCAATGCCCATGCATTAGTATTTCAGTACATATTTGCTGTTTTCAATTCACTGCAAGTAAGTAACTGTTGGAAAAGTTTATGGCGATTAAACTGCTGCTAAGATCCAGCAGGTGGATCTTTAGTAATGTCTGCACATGCTTGTGTTTACTGCATTTTTTCCTATGTTCCTGCCTCTGTCTTTTAAGCCTGTGCTGACCATACAAGTGCTGGCAATAGTGATTCTTTCCCAAATAATGGTTACAAAGGGGAAGAAACCTTTTGTCTCAGGAACAAACAGCATTATAGTTACAAGAATGCAACAGAGTTCTCCCATGAACTGACAAGAGAAGTTCCAATTATCTCCAAAATGAAAACCATAAATTCAGCTGAATATTCTCCCAAAAGAAAATAATTTTTTGGGAGGGGAAAGGTATGGAATCTCTTCACTTTCCATTGGACAAAAAGCCCAAGGATGGCAAAATTCTGTTGTGAAAATTTTCACAATGCTAAAACCTTGCTTTTCTAATGTCAAAAATGTTGATCTAGCGTTTCCCAAAGAGTATTTTCCTCTGCCTTTATCTTTGCAAGCAGATGAAAAGTTCTCTTGTCATGAAAACAGAATGCCTGGTTCTCTACAGCCAGATTTCTTTTGACACCCCAATGATTAGGAGGTGCTGTTTAATAGGAAAAGATCCAGACAAACCTCATAGTAACCTAATGCTGCAGGTGTCTCCAGTTTAATGTAGGGCACAGTTTGGCCCACTCTTTGATATTTATGCATCTCCACCTACTTGATACTTGCTTTATACAATACTGCGAGAAATACACTATCATATGTCACGTTCACCCTTCTCCCTTTTATGTGTTTTCAGGGATTTTTCATGTTCCTGTTTCACTGCCTTCTGAATTCAGAGGTATGTAACCAAATAGTTCTAACTAATTTAGTGTTACCAATTTCAAGTAACATGAGTATAAAACAAGAAAAGACTGTCCATTATGACTGCCTGCTATGTTACTGATATCTTTTTTCTTTCAATTAATACACGGTCTTAATACAAGTCATTAGTAGTGACTTTGTGACTTGTGGCATTTTGACCCATGCTTGACATTTAATTTGTAGCTACAAAGGTCTGAAAAAGAAAAAAAAGAGACAGAAAGAAGCACTGCTGAGCAGGGCATGGGCTGTGTTGCTAAAGAAGGATGCAGGACTGGCTCTGGCTTTGTTATATCTGCAGTTCCTGAGAAGAAAATAAATACTATTCTCAGAAAACATACTTTTGGATATTGCTCATGCAGCCCTTAATGAGAAACCAGAGTAGGACATACTCCAGGTATTTTTCTTGGCAGGAAGTTCAGGTTTTCATAGTGGATCACGGCATCTTTTTGCATTAAGGCTGTCTCAGAGGAGCTGGGATAAAGCAAAGGCAAGGCTGATGTCAACAGGGCATGTGTCAATCTCTGCTGGGCCTGGGGCTTGAATTATCCTCTCCTCCCATGGCAGACAGCAGAAAATGCTCAGCAGCATCTATTACAACAGAACTTTCTTATGAACACCACTTCAGCTCATGGGAGTGCTGCTTGGGGAATACAACTTGGATTCTCCCACAGCAATTTCTTCTGGATGCTACTAAGTAGTTCTGCCCCAGGGCCTGCTGTTTCTTCCTATGTAACGGTAGCACTCCAACACTTCTGTGGAGATGTTATTTAGTATTTACAACCTGTTCAGTCTTAAAGCATTGATATGACTTTTGCTACAGTCAGTCTGGAGAGTCAGGGCTGATTATGGAATTCTTGATCTTTACTGAAATCAACTAAAGTTAATCAAGCACATTAAAGGTAAGGAGTCAAAAATGTTTCTTTGTTCTAGTCTCTCCCAAGCTCAGAAAGCTTCTTTTCAATGTCTTACAACAAAGACAAATGTTGGAATTGCTGCCCTTTTTCCAGGAACCTCATGAGAAAATTCAGAAACTTTTCAGAATTTGTACCCTCAAAAACCATTTTCTGTCAATTTGTGGTTGAAGATTTTATAGTTCAGGATTGCAACCTGCACCTGTGCAAACAGATGTGAACTTTGCAAAAGAAATCTTCCACTGGGTTTCTTTTTTTCCCCCGAAGGTTAGAGCTGCCTTTAAGCACAAAACCAAGGTCTGGTCCCTTACCAGTAGTTCAGCGCGCAACATCAATGTGAAACCCTTCAACTCAGACATTGTGAGTATTCCTTCCTTCCTTCTTCTTTTGACTTCTTGTACTTGAAAGTGTTGCATATTAAATTCTGTTAGAACAGGATACAAGGCAGCACACAGGTATTTTTAGTACGTAACCTAATGCATGGTGTTGATGGGTACAATCAGTGAGCATTAAGCTGCAGCTACAATATGTTTTGAAAGCAAAGGACAATATTCTGGTTTCTGGTAAAATATCAAATAAAATTAAACAAAGGTTTATGTTCCCACCAGTTGTAATGGACTTTGCATTATGCATTCAAGCAGCATTTTGGCAACCTATTTGTCTGATCATAATGGCTTTTTGATAGAGCACTTTTACATTTAAGCTTGAGGAATAAACTCTTAAATAAGCCAACACATGAATATGCTTTTCTAGCTCTCCTTAAAGACATCTATTTCTATAAAGGACTAGACTTCTGAAGTGATAGGTCGAGTGATCACTGCCAGTCACTTTAGATCCTGGCAATACCTGTTTGAAAAACCTTTGTGGCATATGCTTTCAAGACTGTGACAACTCTGTAATGTAAATAAAGGTTTTCAAGCTTTTACTTCATCCAAATAAGAGTGGTTTAGCAAAATACATACATCTATTTTTAATATTGTTTTGTTCTCCAGATGACTGGGAACAGGCCAGGCACGACCCCCACAAAGCTGAACACCTGGGATAAAAGCACCAATTCAGGCAACCGCATTGATCTATCAGCAGTCTGACAGTAATACCAGCTTCTAAGTGAAAATCAGGCCATACATTCAGGATCTCTGACATGGTGTCTACCAGTTTTTCCTCACTGTTGATACCAGTAGAAAACTGCTTTTTTAATCACTGCCTAACAAATTGGAAATTGCCATACTGTTTTGTTGAGTAAATAGCCCTCATCTGCTTGCCTTCAAAACTGTAACACCTTCTACCACTTGGCTATTAGCAACAAATGTAATAATAGCTAGCACAGAAATACACTGGATGGTTTTGACAGCAACAATGAAAACACTAGGTATGCAAAAAGGGCTTACTGGTTATCTGCCGCATTCCAGCTCCCAGAACAGAGGAAAGGCAACATACCTCTGGAAAGATGAATTTTTATGCTTTAAAATTAAATGCTTCTCATTGTGATGTTGTAATGGGGCTATTCTGGTCTTGCTGTGCACTCTCTGTTTACATTTATTGCCTTACACAATCCAATTATCAAAGTGGAAGCTTATTCAAAATACATAGTGTGGTGATTAATTTAAATGCTACAAGGAACCCGGGACATGAGCAAGAAGCCTGTTCCACCTACCCAGCTCCCAGCGTGGGCATGGAATTAACTAAACTAATATACACATATTATGTCTCTATGCACATAAACAGCACCTGTAACATGTAAATCTCCTATATGTGGCCTACTGGTATTTTAGATATTCCTGTTTACATCCTTCTTATAAAAGGCAGAAGTGGCTAAGGGTATCTTAGAGCAATCCACAGCATTTCCATCACTGATTTCTATCAGCTCACATATTGCAGTGCAAAGTATTTGTATTGCTTTGCCTGAAGCTTTTGGATGCAATCAATAGCTGCCCGTTAAGTGCATTTCACAAATACGCTGTAGCTTTTGGAATCAAACTCTGGCACTGTGATTTAGCTTTCCTCTGTTCCTGGTCAAATCAAGACACTGAATTCCAGCCATAAAAATGTAACGCAATGATATACTGTGAAGACAGCCAGACTACAAGTAAGTCTATGTATTGTTACCTACAGACATCTTTTAAATAAGTCTCTGCAGAGTCTTTTGTGTTTTTAAACTCTGCTCAGCACTTAATAGCTCCTGCTTTAAAACTGCTATGAAGGATCTTTAAGGTGAAAAAAACCACTGTAATTTTTCTTTTGCCCAGTGTTTTGTAGGTTCTCAGAGGTGGTGTTTGGAGCACCAATGATGCACCTTTCCAGATGGAGATAAAGCAGGATGGAAGCTCTGAAACTGGTCAGAACCCCTAAATATGTGTCTTCCTTTGGGATTCGCTCAGAAGCCAGGGGCTCCAGAGCAATTTCCAAAGATGAGTCCCCCCTATGCAGAGTGGCTTTCCAGCCACATCTCCTTAGCCCCAGCTCTTCCCTGTTTGCAGTAGCTGTCTCCCTAACAGACTGATTTGCTGGAATCACTCCTTTTCTAACACACTGGGTTATCAAAACAGTACAAGGAAAGGAAATAGTAAAAAAAACAGGTTGAAAATTTGCCTAAGAGGTTTTGTGTTGATCTTTTTTTCTTAATTAATTGTTTGTATCTTCAGCAGCTCAGACCATTTCTGGTCCCAGTGATTCTAGCAAGACATCTGCTATTGATTTCCAAGAGGAAAGATATTTGCACAGTAATGTGCAGGGTGGAAATTGTTTATTGGATAGTAAATTTGTGAAGAAGAAAAAAAAAAGTAAATTGATCCGTAAGGAACAGGAAACATTTATCAATTAGAACTCAATTTAGGGATGTGTTTCATCCAGAAGACATGGAGCTGAAAGTTAGAAAACATCAATGCATTTCATTTCTGATCAGACCAAGTTTTCTCCATGCTTCCTTTCTGCACTACAAAAAAAAGATCTGTTTCAGTTTGGACCAATCTTTTCTGCTTTCTCCTCTTCCTGGGCAAGACTTGTTGGTACGGTCACCAAACTGAAACCTCACAGTCAACCCAAATCTGTCTGTGGCTACAACTTTAAGCATTCTACAGAAATTACCTTACTTTCACCAGATTTATGCTGAATTTATGCAGCTGCAACAGAATGTGACGTACTGTATATCACACATATACATGCATGAAGCACACAGGCTTGTTGTGTTTCCTGCTGCTCAACAACTCAACCTGTTGACAATGAACTCTAAAAGGCAGGTCAGTAAAAGCTGAGTATGTAAATGCTTATGTCTTTACTTTGGCTTTTATGCATAGCTTTTTCCTTGCCTCTTCTGCACTGGATGTCCCACAGCTGTGTAAATATAGGGGCTGTTCTTGGCCTGAAAATGATTATTTTCTCCCCAAAAAAGACAAAGAAGAAGGAGCTCTCAGAATGTATGGAAGAGACTGCAACAGAACAGTACTGTGATAACAGTTCAGTGTTTATATCGTGTGCAGATGTGCAGATAACATATTTAAACATATTTTTTTATATTGGAACATGTGGGGGTTTGTGTGTTTTATTTTGGGGTTTGGGTTTTGTTTTGTTTTTTTTACACTGTGACCATGGATACAGATTTAAACCCTCTTTGATCGTTTCTAATCTTTGTATTATAGCACAAACAGGGCTGTGAATGAACCAGGACATAAAGGCTTTTTTTTAAACAAATCCGTAATTTTAAACAATATTCTCCTCTGCACAGTTTTCATTGGCTGCATTCCTCCTGTGCTCATACATGTATTGGTCCCATACGTCACTACCCGAGGTCCACTTGAAAAAACCTCCCCAACAAATGACAATTGCAACATACAAATGACAGCACTCTAAAGGGCTAAATCTGGTTTTCATCCAGGTATAGCAGACTTAAAAACTGTTCACCAAGAAAGAAGAGCACGAAAATGTTTTTGGCTTTCTACTTTTGAATGTGACTTAGATGTATTAAATACCGAGGGAGCATTTATTATCCTGTATCTACTGAGATCCACTGTGGATAACCTGCATCTCCATTCCCTGCTTTAACTTCTGGACGATGTGATGAAGCATTTATCTTGTTCATGGCATGGGATGTTAAGGAGGTGGAACACTGCATTTGGAATACTGGGTTAGGGATGGTGTTTCTTCTGGTTTTGATAAACAAGTAAAAAAAGTCCAAAAGCACAAATGTGTTCCGTTGCCATCTAAGTCCACTCCTTTTGTTTGATTCAATGTATTTTTGTTGTTACTGAATGCAGCAAAGGTACTGAATAAGAAATGCTCCAATGAATCTTTAAACAATCTCTTGCTGCCCTCAGCCTTTTGAAGCTTGAAAATCTTGCAGGTTATTTATGGCTTGTATATAGCAGCTATTGCAGTATTTTTCTTTCAGGACAGCATCATTTTGTCAATGGTATGAAATCTTAATTGAATGAGATGTGAGTTTTAAAACCTGTAATGTAGCAAGAATGACTTTGCCAGTAAGTAGTAAAATAATTTAGTTTTGTTGGTTTTCACCTCAAAATAAACAAGAAATCTTACTTTCCTAAAAGAACATTGCATTTGTTCAAATTATTCTTTTGACATGGATTATAAACAACAGCATAACAATTATGGCTCCCTATGAGTACTGTGATTGTGATTAAACAGGCAGAGCTTTACTGACATGAGAAGTCCTACTATATGCATCAGGTGTACCTAGATAATGTACAGGTAGGTAATTGTATTAAAGTTTATGCCCACTGAATATACTGAGAAAAGTCATTCCCTCCCCTTAAAGAAAGCAGCCTATTTTATGAAGCATCTGGTGCAGATTATTTCTTTTAACCCAACTATTTCAATAACCTGGTCAAGGTCAGTTCCTAGGTAAAAAAAATTCCATTTATGGACATGACAAACAGATTATGTCTCAGCCATAGAGGGTAAAATTCTCAGCAGTGTGTGTGTATGAGTCTAAAATATATATACATTTATATTTATTTACTTCCCCGTGAGGGTGGTGGGGCCCTGGCACAGGTTGCCCTGAGAAGCTGTGGCTGCCCCATTTCTGCCTGTGCCAGGGGGTTGGAACTAAATGAGCTTTAAGGTCCCTTTCAACCTGAACCATTCTAGGATTCCATATAAACACACACACTTAGATATACACTGACACATACATTTTACATATATAAAAATACATATATTAAAAAAACCCAAACCAACATATTTCAGAGGTCTTCCTACCACCACACCAACATCTTCTGTTTGCTGGGACTGGGGGCAGATAATTTGCTGCACACACGGTAATTAATTTTCCATGGCAGTTTGCACTCTCCTGCAACCAAGTAACTGTAGCAGCTATCAATCAGTCGCTACCATCCATGGTCTGGATGCTGGGGAGCACAGGCATGGGCAGAAAGGACAGTGTGTCAGAAACACCAGGGGTTTTGCTCTGCTGTTACCCTGCTCAGTGACCAGCAAGTAACTCCCTGATTGTGTTTATCCCACCAGTGAAATGACAATAACAATACTGCCCTCTTTGTTCAAAGTGCTTTGAAACTCACAGTTGACAAATAGAGCATTTATTATTAAATCCTAATGCTACACAATGGTTTTGTTCTTTCACCTACTTCTGGCTGCAGTGTTGAGAACAAAAGGATTGTATAGCTGGCCCCTAACCTTCACTCTGTCCCCCCTTACCACTGCATCACATATTTATGCCCTGCTCTGTCATTCTATATATAGCAGGGCAATGGGCATAATGATGTGCATTACAAAAACTGGGTGTTTTTTTAATTAATGCTGTATTAAAACTTTTTTTAATTAATACTGTATTAAAACTTTACTACTACTTCACTTTTATCTGGAAATTATAATGTAAATCCACAAATGATGTATCTCAAAGAACAAAGAGATCCCCAAACTTTGCATCACAGGGGTGCAGTGCTGTAGATGACACCTTTTCAACGAAAAGCTACTTCTATTATGATTAATAGGCTGCCAGCTGCTTCCTCTATGTTGCATTGCTGTGTATATGTGGTGGGGTGATGATGGGAAGTTAAATAGGAGGGGATTTAGGTGATGAAAAATAACCAGAGTAATTATATCCTGAAAAATTAAAGGTTGGAATTCAGATGAGAAAGGTGTTTCATCATCTTTTAATACCTATTATAAAGAAACCTTTCTCCCTTTGTATCCCTCCGAATCATGTCATAAGGCATACACAAAAGAATGCTCTATTGCTATTCTGTGGAACATAGAGAGTATTTTTAACATTTATCATTCACAACACAATAATGAATTAGATAATCTTGGCACTGCTTTACATCATGTTTGCCTTTAAAAACATTCATTCTATCCATATTATGCTTGGATGATTCAGTGTAGTATGTCATGGATAGCTATTGCTGTAATTGCCCTTGTTCACACTTTTCTTTCTCAATAATCCCATATGTTCTTGGAATTCAGAGGCCAGATTTCACCTTGTCAAGGGTGATTACAAAACTAAATATACCACTGACATCAGCATCTTCCCCAGGTGCTGACACATGACAGAACTATTGAGTCGTAAGACACTTTTAAGCACTGTTCAGTGCATCTTTACCAAAGAGCTTCCATCACCAACTTGCTAAAAGTAATTCCCAACAAAGCACTTTCAGGCTAATTTACCTATACACTGAAGGCAACCAAAATTTTCTCTGCCCATGTTATTTTCTGTGCTTACTGTACAAAAGCAGGCTTCATGGGCACTGCATATGTTCTTTAGCATTCTCCAACGTAAACATTTGTTTATATCTACTGCAGAACATGGAATAATGAAGAAAACAGTTCAAGCCAAATAAAAAAGGCAGCACAATAAGCAACTCTGTCACTGCAAAAGCCTTAAATCTAGTTTGTGCTCAGCTCATAAGATGCTGGAGGAAAATGCACTATAAAACACAACCAAACTTTTGCCCTCTGAAGAATGTCTCGAGTTAAACAGCAAAGAGTTCCTTGGAAACCTGGGCCTTACACAGTAGGACTTTGGCAAGATTCATATTATGTTCAATTTAAGATTCATATTATGTTGACTATAGCATGTTCCCTTCCAGCGTTCTTAATTCAGATTCGGCACAGGTCAATGCAATGTGAGCACGTCTTCTCACTTAGCCAGTTGTGTGTCACTGATCTGTCATATCTTACCACATCTAAAAGGAAAATTAAGGGAGGGGGGATGTATGTATGTGTTCATAGAGGAAAAAGGGCAAAGCTCAGTCCTCACACTGGCCTCGCACACTCTGCTGATGACTGCGTGGGAGGCTTTAGGGTCTGAGGTTTAGCATCTGTGAATATCTGTGCAGATGGCTGTCTGTAGCAAAGGCAAAGAGCAGGATTATAGCGAAAAGTATCTGTAGACTGTGTTCCACAATTGGTGAGCTCAGTACTGTGCACTGAGATTGTATGTTATGTATTAAAATTTCAGATGTATAATCAATAGAACACTGCAAGTTTACATATGAACCCCATGGTGCAGGGGTATTTTTTAGTCCTATGTTTTTATATGCCTAAAAGGCTGCTCAGTATTGCCTGCTAGCAACATCAAATCAACATACAACATAAAAAGGTCTCCCAGAAACAGTTCTTAAAAGCCAGACTATCCATTATTGGTAGTGATGCTAGGAATAATTTCTTACAACTTCAAGCTAAGGGGATATCAGAAATAGTGCTTGATTATCACTTGGCAAAAAGTAAATTTAAGCTAGGAACTCTCTAAGCAGCTTGCTGAAACGTTTACTGCTCATCTGATTTAGGAAAGAGTGTTCAATCACAGCCTGAAAAAGAAAAGTTCACTAAGGATGTCAGAACTTGTGTGTAGGGCAAACGGTACCCAGAAAATATCACTGTGCAGATGATATACACCGTGTAGAGAAGAAAACAGTTTGAGTAAAATGCCGATAACACCAGCAACTGACTAAATCATGCTCATGTGAAAGAGCCTGCACACAGTGAGAAAGCGTTGGCCAGTGCTCTGGAAATACTGACAGGCAAACCTCCTCGGAATACTCGTCTTTTGACCATGTAGGTCATACACACACATATCACACCCGAACCCCTACTGAAGAGCACAAACTTTTGAATAGATACACCCATTAACTCCAGTGGCTCTTTGAGGCAAAGTCTGCTCTAGAAAGGATTTTGCTGCTTTAATTTGCCCCGACCCAGCTGGGGAGGCTCTGATGTTGGATGAAGGAATGGAAAAGGGAACAAGACCCATGTACCCCCTGACACACCGACTGTCCATGCAGCAACAGCAGGTCCCGCATCAGCACAGACATCTCCACCATCCTCCCATGCCCTGAGCCAGCAGGTGTGTAGCACAGCACACACTGTGCTTCTCACCAAGAGCCCCTAGGCCTTACAGCTGCAAGGAGGTCAGTACAAACCCCAGAGACTTCCCCTGCTGCCAGTGCTGGTCATGTTCAGCAGCACCGACGCGGGGTTCTGCAGCATTCTGCACTGCCAGCATGCAGACATGGACATGGGGTCGGGTGCTGACCCCCCACATTTGTATCAGTAAAGGCTTCATCATTACCTGATGGAACGTGCACTCCTCACTAGTATGGTTGTATTACATTTCCTGTATTGTCCTTTTTCTTTCACTGCTTATGTATCTTCAGGATAGACCCTCCCCCACTTAAAAACAGAGACTACCCAGCAATAACAAATTTGCACCACTTAACATTTTGCAGAGGAGAGCACAGTATTTCACTCTAGAGGCACAGCTGTAGAGCCAGCCCTATTACATGCCCTATACCTCTTCTCTGCCAAAGCATAGTTGCTGCTTCTTTCCATAATACTGTCATGGAACTTGCCCTCTCTCAAACCCATAGAGGAAAATGAATAATCACAGAAAAAGTCACATCAATGCGTTTGTCAAAAAGCCACAAAAGCCACCACAGTGAAACAGTGCAGCCTTCCTCTGCTTCCTCTTGTTTTTCAATCAAAACCAGTTATTTACACTTACTGAATTGTCTGCCTCAGACACTCGATACAGGATACATTTGTGCTGCAAAATAAAACACTCATGCTGTGCCA